>JAGRRI010010003.1:0-13726 GCA_018584345.1 Thuja plicata
CACTCTGAGTCTCATCATCACTAGTCAGTTTGTTTCTAGTCACCATAGGTGTTCCAACAGGTTTACAATCTTCCATTCCAAACTTTTTCAACATTTCCTTAAGATACTTGGTCTGAGATATAAAAATACCATTCTTGCTCTGATTAATTTGCAAACCAAGAAAATATTTCATCTCACCAATCATAGACATTTCAAACTGATTCTCCATTTCTTTAGTAAATTTCTTACTCATTTTGTCATTACCTCCAAAAATGATATCATCAACAAAAACTTTTATAATCAAGATTCCATCTTCATCAGTTCTTAAATACAAATTAGTGTGTGCATTACCTTTTCTAAAACCAAGACAAAGTAGATATTTGTCCAGTCTTGGATACCATGCCCTTGGTGCTTGTTTCAGTCCATACAGTGCCTTCTTTAATCTGCAAACCATGTTTTCATCATCTGTCAAAGGAAAACCATCAGGTTTCTCAATGTATTCCTCTTCCTCTAGATCACCATTGGGAATGCTGACTTCACATCCATCTGATACACTTTAAAGTCTTTATGTGCAACATAAGCAAGAAATAGTCTCATAGCTTCCAATCTAGCAATAGCAGCAAATGTCTCGTCATAGTCTATACCTTCTTGTTGTGAGTAGCCTTTACAAACCAATCTAGCCTTGTTTCTTAGCACTGTACTTTTCTCATTCATCTTGTTTCTAAATACCCATTTAGTGCCAATCACATTTTTGTTCTTAGGTCTTGGAACCAATTCCCAAGTATTGTTCTTCTTAATCTGCTCAAGTTCTTCTTCCATAGCTTTAGTTCAAGATTCATCTTTACATGCTTCATCAGTAGTCTTTGGTTCAACTTGAGAAATCAAACAAATCTCTTCTCTAGCCTTAGATCTAGTCATTATACCTTTACCTGTATCACCAATAATCTGATCTTCAGGATGGTTCTTCTTAACATAGCTTGGTGTCTTTTGTGGCTCAATATCTTCAATTTGTTTATCTTCGCCTTCATTTTCAGTCATCAGAGGTTCATTCTCAATCATCAAATGTTTTTCAGGTTTTGTAGATACTTCTGTTGTTTCTGTAATCCGATCACAGTCATACATTCTTTCCTGAATTTGGGACTTTTCATCTATCTTCACATAGGCGATTTCAGTCAACTTTCTTAATCTCAGATTAAAACATTTATATGCTTTGCTTTTAGTAGAATAACCAAGAAAAATTCCTTCATCACTTCTAGCATCAAATTTGCCAATATCATCATCTCTTCTGATATAACATTTACTTCCAAATATTCTAAAGTATTTCACAGTAGGTGTATGATCAAACCATAATTCATGAGGAGTCTTACTTGTACCTTCTCTGATTTGAATTCTGTTCAGTGTGTACACAACAGTCCCAACTGCTTCTCTCTAGTGAACATGTGATACATTTCCTTCCAGCAACATAGTCCTTGCAGCATCTAATATAGTTTTGTTTCTTTGCTCTGCTATCCCATTCTGTTGTGGAGTTCTAGGGGCTGAAGTCTGTCTGTGTATTCCATTCTCTTTGCAGTTTGTATTGAATAGTTCTGAAGTAAACTCTCCTCTCTCTGATCTCAAACATTTCATCTTTTAACCAGATTCATTCTCAACTTTTGCCTTGAATATATTGAATTTGTCAAATGCCTCTGATTTCTCTCTTAGATATGTAACCCACATCATTCTAGAAAAGTCATCAACAAAAAGTATAAAATACCTTTCACGATAGTATGATCTTGTTCTTGTAGGACCACACAGATCTGTATGCACCAGATCCAACTTTCCTTTTGCAGAGTAGGCTTTGCTCTTGAAAGTGCTTCTAGTTTGTTTACCCATGACACATTCTCTACATAGTGTTAGATGGCTTCACGATTCTATGTAGATCTCTTACTGCTTTTGTCATGCTCGCCTTAACAATGTTATCCAAATTAACATGACAAAATCTTCTGTGCCATAACCAACTGTCATCAACTTTAGCAATAAAACAAGTAGCTTCAGATGTGTTAAGTTCAAATACATTACCTCTGGATTTAGAACCAGATGCTCTCAAGTCTCCTGTCTTACTCTTGATAGAACATTTCCCATTAATGAAATTCAGCTGATAACCCTTGTCCACTAGCTGTCCAACACTTAACAAGTTATGTTTAAGTCCATCAACAAGTAATACATTGTCAGTGTTAGTCTTTCCATCCAAAGAAATAGATCCAACTGCAATAATAAGTTTAGGAGTATTGTCACCAAATCTGTCAACACTACCATCATGTTTCTTCAAACTCACAAACTTATTCCTATCTCCAGTCATATGGTGTGAACATCCACTGTTTATAACCCATTCAGATTTCTTTTCAACTGCGGATACTAGGGCTTTTTCCTCGTGCATAGGAGCATCATCTTTAATAGCAATGAATCCAATCTCATCAAAGTTATCATCCTCATCATCAGATATTCCCTCACTAGCATAACAACATTCCTTATCTTTTGAGAACTTAGACTTGAAAAACTTAGGTTTGTGCTTTGGGATTCTTGTAGGACATCTAGATGCAAAATGACCAATCTTATTACATGAAAAACATTTCAAAGGTAATTTGCCTTCAAATTTACCCTTACCTCTCTTTTCTCTTCTAGCAATCAGTGCCACAACTTCCTCTAGCTTTCTTTCTTCTTCCTGTATTTGTTCCCATTCATCAACATAAGCTCCAAGTTCTTCTCTTAGATCACTACTACTTGCATTTCCAGATAAGGTCTTCTTGTTCTTGTGCATAGTTGCCTTGAATGTTGACTCTAACCTAGGTAAAGTGTCTCCCAATTCTGCGGCCTCGAATGTAGTAAGCTTACCAATCAGCATATCTCTGGTGAAGTACTCGATGAAGGTATTCGATGAAGATACACTTCACTGCTTTGTTATCTAACTTTGACCTAGTCACTTCACAAATGTTTTAACGAGGGCTTCTTACCAGACCATGCTTCCATAGGTGTTTTGTCCACCAACGTTGTTGTAGGAGAACGGTTCAACAAGTAACACGTCGTAGCCACTGCTTCGGCCCAGAATTTCTGCTCCACACCAGGGCTACCCAACCTCCTCCTTGCTCTCTCCATCAACGACCGATTCATTCTTTTCGCTAACCCATTTTGTTGCGGAGTATAAGGAATCATTTTATGCTTCTTAATGCCATGATCTACACAAAATTTGTCAAAATCCGCATTGCAAAACTCGCATTGCAAAACTTGCAACCATTATCCATCCTTAAGCATTTAATCTTTCTCCCAATCTGATTTTCAACAAGACTTTTAAATTCCTTAAAATGACTGAACACTTCTGATTTACTCTTGAAAAAATAAATGAATGTTCTTGAATAAACATCAATAAAAGATACATAATACCTTGACTTAGACAAAGAAGGAAGATCCACATGACCAAATACATCAGAGTGAATATAATCCAACAAGCCAAAAGATTTTTGAGAATTGGAATAAAACTGAAAATGGTTTTGCTTTCCATAGATGCAATGTTCGCAGAAATCAAATTCAAGGTTACAATCAACCAAACCCTCAACCAGTTTTTTATTCTTCAAGGTTTTTAAACCTTTCTTGCCTATATGGCCAAGCCTACGATGCTAAGATCATTGTTTTCTCTGCGGGTTGTTTGACTTCCATCGTATTTACACCACGTGTTGCCATATTAATTTTATCAGACATTATAGATATCTCCAGTGTGGAATCACTCGCAAGGAATACCTTTCCGCCATCGTACGGTTCATATTTTGAGAACCACTCTTTGTGTGACGTCATGTGGAATGATGCTCCTGAATCCACCAACCACACGTTATCAGACGCACGCACTACCAAGCCTGCTACGAAGGCATCAACATCACTTTGGGAAAATTCTGTGTCGGGAGCATATTTATTCTTCTTTTTCTCCTCCTTGCAATCCTTTCGAATATGACCTTTCGGTCCACAGTTCCAACACTTCACATCGGACTTCCTCCCAGTAGTGGGAGATCTCTCCAGAGACTTTGGCTTAGCGTCCTTCTTCTTACTCTTTTACTTAGACCTTCCTCATACAACGAGAGCTTCTTTGGCCGCCTCTGAGGACTTCTTTCGCATCTCCTCTTACAGAAGTGTAGCAACTACTTGGTCCATCTTCAACTTGGTAGTTGTACTTCCGATGGCCATTACGAAGTTATCCGACGAGTCAGGTAACAAGCACAATTATAACATGTAATGCTCTTCTTCATCAATAAACACACTAACAGAGGTCAACTGCGCAATCACAATATTAAACGAGTTTAGGTGATCCGCCACAGGCCTTCCTCCATCCATTTTCAAAGAGAATAATTTCTTCCTCAGGAAAAGCGTGTTTACCGAGGATTTTCCCTAATAAATGTCTCCCAATTTCCTCCACAAAGAATGTGCGGTCTTCTCTTTATGGACTTTCAACAAAATGGAGTCTGCAAGACTCAGTCTTATCAATCCTCTGGCCTTCTGATCCGTTAGTTCCCAATATTCCTGTTTCATGCCTGAAGGCTTAACACTAGACACGACACTCCATAGGTCTCGATCAACTAGGATATCTTCAACTTTAAGTTTCCATAATTCAAAGTTTGTGCCATTAAATTTTTCAATGTCCACTCTTCCTGGCATACCTGCCATCTCAAATTTACAGACAAAATTTGCAAACTCACATTGAAAACCAAAATGACACAAAAAACCAAACCCTACACGACAAGGATAACAAAAATGGCCAGGCTCTGATACCAAGTAGATAAATAAAATAATAAAGATATCAGAAATAGAACAGAGAGAAAACACAAGATTTAACGTGGGAAACCCTTCTGGGAAAAAACCCACCACGACAAAAACCCCCCGAGTGACTTTGTATTTCAGTAAACAAGGTTACAAACAAAAAACTTCGATGTTTGACAGGTTCAGATTGCTATCACAATCAACCTGATTTTTTTCATGCATTACATAATTAAACAAATTCTTGCAGCCATTAAAACATACTGCAAACCGTTCCAAAATTTGGTACAGAAAGGGTTAACGGCAAACCAGTTTTCCAACGGTCTGTCACAACCACTCACCTCGCCGTACAATGTCTTCTCCCTTGAGCACTTTTGCCTTGGTCGGTTCTTGCCGTACGGTGACTTCTCCCTTCTGCACTTTTGCCTCCGTGACGTCTTTCCTTAAGGTGAATTCTCCCTTCGGCACTTCTGCCAGAAGATAACTAGAGGTTTTATATTTGAGATATAAAGTTTTGGTTGGTTTATTGGATTAATTTTTGAGGCCACTGATTCACGCCCCCACCCCTTCTTAGTCATTCTAACAATAGCTGATAACCTCAGTGGAAAAACTACCCCAGTCCAAGATGGCAAAATCCCTAAGAGAATTGGCAGCAACCCCAAGGGAATTGGCAGCCTCCACAAGGCAATTGGCAGCAAAATTAACAATGGCGGGGTGGTCTGCAATGGCCAAACCAGCAACAAGGATTACTGCACCCATCGCTTCAGCTTCAACAACAAGCAGTTTTTCCACCTGCTGCACCCACTCCAACATCTCCCAGGACTACCCTACCTCTTGCCCAGTCTAAACCAAATCCTAATAACAGACCTCCAACACCTCAGCAGAATGTTTATGCTACTGACCCAAACCAATATTGTACCTACGCTATAACAATCAACGACATTCTTTTGCAGTCAGGCACTACTCTATCTACTCCTATTATCATTGTAGTACCTCAAGAAGAGTCCAGTCCTCAAACAACCCCAAATACTACTCCAATAAGCCCAATAGTGTTACCAAATAAATTTTAGCAAGCTCCTCCCTTTCCATAAAGGCTGCACAATGAAAATTCTAAGCATACTGACAACGCAGCCTTTGACATCCTTTTGACCAACTCAAGAAAATTAGTGTTCGAATTCCGCTTTTTCAAGCAATAAAGGATGACCCAACTTATGGAAAGGTTATCAAGGAGGTCTGCTTTAAAAAGCCAGGTTGTAAGCGAAAGGATCCCTAGAGTGTCCATGTCTTGGGTAAATTGGTCGGTATAATGCTCGACAAAATAGTTGTCCCAAAGTATTCTGACCTAGGCAGCCTAGTTGTCGAGGTTACCGTTAATGGGACAGCCAGTAAAAACGCTTTGATAGATTTAGGAGCTTCTATAAATATAATGACTAGGGACATCATGCAACAACTCGGCATCACCAACCTACGGGAAATACTGACTGTCTTGCAGCTTGCAGACAGTTCCACAGTCAAACTTGACGGTATAGTGGAAGATATAGTTGTTGATCTAGAAACCTGGTCTTAACCCACTGACTTTATGATACTTTTCCCAAAGGCCACCTTGGGAGGCTGCCCAGTATTTCTTGGTTAGCCTTGGTTGGCCACTGCTAATGCATATATAGGTTGTCGCTCAAGCAATATGACCATTTGTAATGGTAAACATACTAGGACATTAGTCTTGTACCCGCATGCTCAACCACAAATGGAGTTAGATTCACCAATTTGGCCTGATATATGAGAAGTCGAGGTAGTCAACTTAATAGCCCAACTAATGATATTGAAGAGGGACCCCTTACTACAACTTAAGGAGGAGGACACAGTAATCACAAACATTATGCATCTTTATGTTATTTTGTGGCAATACATCAGTGCTAGGATGGTTTTGTGTTGCTTAGGGTCCTTCGTAGAAGATTTGGTGAAAAGTGGAGGTTGCGGCAGGGTGTCATTTTGCATTAACAGACCTATATCATGATTGGAACTATATGGCAAACTTTTTTCGTATTAATATCAGTCCACTTACAATGAAATGGAGGTGTAGTTTTAGGGGAGTAACGGTGTAACCCCAATTTAGATCATGGAGAATGTGGTATAGAATGAGAAGAGCATTGGGAGACATAATTGATCCACTATCTGGAGCAGCCCTTTCTGGAGTCAATGTCAAACCTGCAACAGTCAAATCCAACACAGTTTCCATGGTTTTTTATGTTAGTATTTCATAGGAATGTTATTTCATGGACTAGCACTAATGTGCTAAGCATCATCTTCCAAAGCAATTGTAACGCTAGGCCTATAATTTGTACACCGCTAATTTATATGAAACTTAAAGGATAGTAGTATGCTTCAATTTGGAAGGTGGGTTATTGTTCTTGTTGCTATTAACAATGAACTCTGAATGGTGAATTGTGTTCTCGGGCGTATTTCAATTTTTGTATGTTTTTGTTTTATTATTACATGCATATTGACAATGAATTCCGAATTATGAATGCATATTGAGTATTGACTTTGAATATTGAAATGTTGTATGTTAAGGTTCTGTGAGTATGATGTTTAAATGGCATCCTTTATCCATGCTTTCATATGACTGTAATGTAGATATGCGAATTTCCCTATAATTTAGAAATTTCCCTATATTTATATAGTCGTCCCCTGCTATCCCAAAACTTGACAAAAAAAATTTGTCGTCCTGAAAACCCGTCCCCCATCCCCTTCCATCCTGTCCTCAAAACTCGGGGCAACACTACATAAAGCACATCTAGTTGGACCTGGATCCCAAATGTTTTCCATCTGTCAATAGTTAAAATTATAATGTTTGTATAACAACTCAGAGTAACGAAATGTATACTCTGTTTGATTTACAGGTAAATTACATTCACAACTGAGAATGATCTCTGTATATGGTACTGCTGTGTTTGCTATACGATATAAATATGAAAGTATGCAGGCCGTGTCTGGTATGACAATAGCAATGTGCATATCGCATGGTGTCAAGGAGCCATTTTCATTCATCAAATTCCTTGGGCAGAATGCATGGTAAACCCATCAATCACAATCACACTAAATCCCTTGCCATTGTCAGCTCCTAAGCCCCTTCTTCCACAACACCGTTGTCTATAAAAGCGAGGGCTCAATGATTTTGACATTGTTATGCGTTGTTGTATTTTTAGTTAATGTCCATTGGCATCTTCGTACATGGCACGATTCTTAGTAGTAGGTTGAATCTGCTCTATCTTCTTGTTTCTACTTAAGTAAAGTGTGCAAGATATTTCTTGGTCCATTCTGTGTTTGCTCTGATGAAATATTATTCCATGAATTATAATTATCATAAGCTGCGAAAGTTAGAGGTCTAATCTCTTTATCAAAAGGTTATGTGAAAAGAAACTTTTCCAACCTGCATAATTTCTTTATTCAATCACTCTAGAATCACTTTCGAATATAAAGGTATGATTTTTTCAATAATTAGTGGCATCCCTAAATAGCCAATAAATGATCAGATACATTCTAAAATATATTATTTTGACTAGTTAAGAAGTTTAAGGAACATAGAACAATTTTCATCTGCAAGTGTTAACTGCCGTTGAACCACCAGATAGCTATGTCAAACCATTTGTTTGTTATATTGAAAAACTCGGCCTCTCTTTATTCATCAATGGCAAATGATTGGATAATTTTGTAATGACAGCAAAGCATAACTATTGGTTGTTGCCAAAACAACTTTTATCCCGGCTTCAAGTGAATGCAATGGTGTAAATGTTTATAAATCGAAATTACAGAACCATTTTCCAATACGTGTAGAACCAAGAAAAGATAAATACCAGCGAGACGATTTAAATCCGAGCGTTACTTCTTGAGAAATAAGTGCAGCGAGTGAATCGGCAACGATATCCAATTGTGTGAATGTCATTTTCGATGCTTTCTGTGCACAAAAGACTGTGTATGAATGCTGTAGCATGAGTATGGAACAACATTTCAGTGATGACAGTGTGAGCATTTGAGTGCAGCATTAATAGATAAAAGGTCACACGCTCATGTGTGGTGTTCGTGCCCAAAAACGATGGTTTCTCTTTTGGCCAACGGACAGGTATAAAGGTGATGCACCCTTTGATACCTTTTTGCAATTTTGGCTTAATAAGGCCAAGGCTGGTAGGCCTAAATTAACCTTGAACAATCAAATTCAATATGTCGTACCACTGCGTACACAAAACAAAGTTCCTCCAAAGGTGGTGAATGATCCTTGGAGTAAAGCAACAACTGTCCTTATAATATCTACTTTATAAAGCTTGACTAAAATGGATTATACTAAGGACTGAAAAGTAATGCTTTTAAAATAATAATTTAATAATCTACAAACTACAAAGTATGAACCAAATGACAATTTCCAAATAATTATTAGATCAGTGCCTTCTAAATACTTGGGCTATATAGTCAGAAAATTCTCAATCCTACGTACAATCGGAGACAGTTTTAAAAACTTGCTTTTAATAAAGCGAGACTATCATTTCACAGGCTTCTAGTTGACTTATAATTCAAATCAATCTATATAGCTAATCTTCTCGAATTTAACTCAAATTAAGAGACCAATAAAAACAAGAGAAGATACGCAGATCTTTCAATTGATATTTAAACTATATATAAAAATTTTGAATTATGATACTCAAGGAATTTAACACAATGAAACACTCTATAAAATAGAATATCCGAAAGACTAATTGAAAATATATAACTTATAACCACAAGTAGAAAGAAGAGCACGTATCTTTATTAATGTTGAAAAAATAGTACATCAGAGTCTATGTTGTAGTTGTGATCAAATTCTATCCTATTAAAAATATATCTTATTGTCTTGTCTTGTCTCCTTACATTATGTATATATATGTTTTTGAGTGGCTTTCACACCTCTTTAGGGTGAAAAGACATAACCCTTATTACAAACTATTTTGAAAAAACAATAAACTATCTAAAAAATAACTACCTAACTTTCGGATTTGGCTTTGGCCGAAAATCCAAAACCCCTCATGAAAATCTAATATTTCAGCTGGAGATAGGAAATTTGATTTCCAGAACTGGGTCATTTTTAGATTTCTAAAATTTGACCATCTTTATCCTCTGTCGGCATCATCTTTGTAGCAGGTTGAAATTCCAGCATTTTCTGAAGGCTTCGATTAGTTAGTTCTATTTACTTGTTTCATAAAGCTTCCTTATTTTTATTATTTTAGTATGGATAAAATTTCTTCTTGGTAATGGATTCGGACTTCTAAATTCTCAAAATTTAGGGTACTAGCATGTGGAACATGTAGTGACAAATTAATGGGGTTTTCAAAGCAAAAAACAGTACGCTGTAAGGGCAGCAATCTTAAAGAGTTTTGCTCCATGACAAGGAAGGAACTGTGACAGTGAAGGAAGGAGGAATCAAATAGAAGATATATAAGTTTAAAAAAAGAAGACAAAGGGTGCTGTCATTTCCTGTATTTGAAAAGAGAAGATCCCATATGTGTTTCTGCAATATACCACCATATTTGATGTTAATCAGTTTTGTTATATCAGAGATACAGGTTGTTTTTGTGATGAGTGGAAAAATGAAGTAAATGGGTTATTTTATGTCACTGTTATATTTAAGGGAGAATCTCACGAGTTTTGGCAAGCATCAACATCCATAGAAGAACAGTAAGCAAGCACCGAGATGCCAAAATACAAACCCGCGGCCTCATAGAAATGCAAAAATCAGAAATGCACAGAGAACCATTCCAAGTATATAAGTTTCTCATAAAAAAGCTTCCATAGATCTGCCTATTGCGGCATCTTCATTAAAATGCAAGCACAGTGAAACAAAAACCAAGAAACCGAGATACATCTTTCTCTATGCCCGCGGCCTGAATCAAAATTAAATCTATTTACTCATAATTTCTTTTTATCCAGCTTGATTCTCTGAAAAGGGAGTTCGAGCATGTATTTTGTTGTTTGAAATAAATGTCCATTTGCCAATAAAATATTCCCAAAAACATGTTCTTCTGAACTCGTACTCGAACTCTCCCCATCCTCATTCTCGGGCAATTCTGAATTTTCATTCTCAAGTTCATTTGGAGTCTGTAATACCTCCGTTTAGGAAGCTAAAGGAATTTGAACTGCTTCCTTTGTCTTTTCAGTCTTCTCTGGCTGAGATAGTGAGACAGGTTTCATCTCACGAAAAATAACACTACTATACAATACTTTTTCAGTGAGAGGGTTCCATAACTTGTATCCCTTCACACCAGTGTCGTACCCGATGAAGATGCACTTCACTGCTTTGTTATCTAACTTTGACCTAGTCACATCAGGGAGCGTACGCCTCACAGCGGAAGACACACAAATGTTTTAACGAGGGCTTCTTACCAGACCATGCTTCCATAGGTGTTTTGTCCACCAACGTTGCCGTAGGAGAACGATTCAACGAGTAACACGTCCTAGCCACTGCTTCGGCCCAGAACTTCTGCTCCAACCAGGGCTACCCAACATGCTCCTTGCTCTCTCCATCAATGACCGATTCATTCTATCCGCTACCCCATTTTGTTGTGGAGTATAAGGAGTCATCTTATGATTCTTAATGCCATGATCCTTTATCTCTTTGTTGTTCATCTCATTTGTACTAGGACTTCCTCCCATGTATGGACTTGTTGTTTAGGATATTTCTCTCCTTACAATAATTCCTTTACTTGGAAGTGTATATCTTGTACACTTTAGGTCACCACTAAGTAGGTATAATGTGGCATCCTCCTCTTCCTTTCATCTCTATGTATTTTTTCTTTCATCCAAATAGTCGGCCCAATCCGCATCAGTATATGCACTCAATGTAAATCCATTATCCTCTCCATACCATAAACCATAATCAACTATCCTTTTCATGTATTTGAATATCCTCTTACCAACAATAATATGTAATTCCTTTGATTCTGCTTGCAATCTAGCACGGATATAAACAACATTCATAATATTTGGTCTAGTTTATGTCATGTATAGTAAGCCACTGATCATAGATCTTTATCTTGAATGATTATCTTTTAGTGAATAATCACCCTTATTCAATTTACAACCAGTAATAATAGAAGTACCAACAGGTTTTGAATCATCCATAACATATTTCTTCAAAAACTATTTCACATACTTAGACTGAGACATGGAAAAAGCTTTACTAGTTTATGTAATTTGGAGGCTAAGAAAGAATTTCATCTCCTATCATAGACATCTCAAACTCTTTCTGCATCTCATCTACAAATTTCTTACTCGATTTTTCATTTCCACTAAACATAATATGATCCACAAAAACTTCAATAGTCAAAATATTCCCATGATCAACATTGAAATATAAATTACTAACAACATTACCTTTACTAAGACCAAGTCTCAATAAATACTTATCCAATCTCACATATCAGGCTCTAGGTGCTTGGTTCAGTGCATAAAGGGCTTTAGTCAATCTAGAAACCATATCATCTTCATCGGTCAAGGGGAAACATTTGGTTTCTCAATGTAGACTTCCTCTTCCTACTCTCAATTTAAGAATGCAGACTAAACATCTATCTGATATACCTTGAAATCTTTGTAAGTAGCATATTCAAGAAACATCGTAAAAGCTTCAATTCTAGCAATAGGAGTAAAGGTCTCCTCAAATCAGTTCCTTCCATCTGTGAATATCCCTTGCAAACAAGTCTAGATTTATTCTGAACCACTTCATCATCTTTATTCAATTTGTTTTTGAATACCCCTTTATTACCGATCACATTTTTATCTTTGGGTCTAGGAACAAGAATCCATTTTTTATTTTTCTTAATATGTTCCAATTCTTCTTCCATCACGGTAACCCAAATTTCAGCGTTACATGCTTCATAAACATCTTTAGGCTTAATATTAGAAATAAAATAAATTTCACTTCTAGCAATTCTTCCTTTATTCTGAACACCATGATTCCTATCACCAATGTTCTGATTTTCTTAATGTTTCAACCTTACATAGTTGGGAGTCTTCAGATCTTATTTTGTAGAAAACTCTTGTGTTTCCACTTCTTCTTCATCATTTGCATCAAATTAATTCCGTTCTATTGATTGCTTATGATTTTGATTGTGATTTTGTGCTTGTATAATTTGAATTTATTCTTCAGCATCTAATTCATATCTGTAAGATATGACCTATTTCTGAATATTTTCATCCACTTTCACATTTCCACTTTCTATTACCCTTTTCAAACTATGGTTATAACATTTATATGCTTTATGTTTTGTAGAAAAATAAAGAAAAATTCCCTCATCCCATCTAGGATCAAATTTTCCTATGTCTTCATCTCTTTTGATATAGCATTTATTTTCAAAAATTCTAAAATATTTCACTGTAGGAACATGACCATATCAAAGTTCATAAGGTGTCTTACCAATTCCTTGCTTGATTTGAACTTGGTTCAATGCTAATATTGTAGTGCTAACAACATCTCTCTAGTATATCTATGGAACATTTCCTTCAATCATCATGGTTCTAGAAGACTCTAGAATAGTTCTATTTCTTCTCTCTGAAATTTCATTCTATTGTGGGTCTGATGCACAAGACATCTATCTCTTTTTTCCATCCTCTTCACAAAAGGTAGTAAACTCAGTAGAAGTAAACTCACCACCTCTATTAGATCTCAATCATGTCAAATTCAATCTTATTTCAGTCTCAAAAATAGCTGTAAAAATCTTGAATTTGTCAAAAGCTTCAGATTTCTCTTCCAAAAATGTAACCTGCATCATTTTAGAATAATCATTATTGAATAAAATGAGATACTTGTCCCCATAATAGCTTCTTGTTCTTGCAGGGCCACATAGATCAGTATGCACCAAATCTAGAATTCCACTTGAAGAATAATTCTTTCTCTTAAAAGTAGACTTAGTCAACATATCCAACTAACATTCTTTACACATCGCATTAA
>JAGRRI010010056.1:0-13376 GCA_018584345.1 Thuja plicata
CGGAGATGTTATTAGTGCAGCCATTAAATCGTGAGAATTTAATGTCATATAAAGATCTATTAGTAATGATTCTAATACAATCCTCAGCATCAAAGCCATTTTTATGTCTAACCAAAAGCCGGACTTCCTTCTTGTTATTATGATCCAAATCCATTCCTAAAAATTCTCCAAGGGCAGCCCCAATTTTTTCTATGATTTGGGAATGTAGAATTTCAATAGGTAGGTTTTTTAAAGACAACCATATAGGGAGGTTTAATTTCCTAGCTTGTTCTTCATTAAAATTAGGTCTCCAAGGGATAAAGTTAATCGGGTGTCCTCTAAAAAAACATAATTGGGCAGAAAGTAATTCATTTTTTCTTAACTTGTTTTTACAATGAATATAAACTAGGTGCGATGATAAAGATAGGATACTTACCTAGCCCCAACCAAATGATTTCAGCCAATCTCCCAGATGAGATCTGTCATTGCTTGGTCCGTTCCAGATTGCAAAGATGCCAAAATCTTGACATTCCTGCCATCAGCATTCAGTTGTGGTATTACTGATTATATAGATCTTTGCATTATTCGTGTGTTTACCAGATTTGTCTGCCTGTATCCGAGTTTTTCCAAGCATTGGGGTATAATTTGATTTTCCAGATGTAGAGGGGCACTTCGATGTGGTTGATTTTAACCCACAAGAATTAATTTTCCTGATTTGATGATTTTTTGGCAAGCCCCGACCGAGGGCAATCGTAGGGCCTGGATTAGGAAACTTACTGCAATTGTTAGCTTTGTGAAAATTGGTAACTGCATGATTGTTTGAATTTCCACCGTAGAAAAGCTTGTTTTTACAGTGAGGAGGGATATACACTGTATTCGTTGAAGAACTGGGAGCGCGTAAGGGACATTCCACATGTTTAGAACCCGAGCAACCTATTTTCTTTGATACTTTAATCCAGTCAAGATCGGAGGGCAGTGTCACATTCGATTTTGAGACAGCCGAAGATCGTTGCAAGTTATCATGAAAAGGAGGATCAAAGATGTGATTTGATATTCCCGCCGTTCCATATTTTGTCTTCCAGAAATGCCTGCGCTGGAGATCTAGGGTGTCAGTGTTCAGAACCGTAGGAGGATCAGACGGAGAAAGTGCGCTGAACCGGTCTGAGAGAGGAAGAGCCCAGGCAGCTACATATTTAGTTTTCTTAAAATAATTGGAGGTCAAATGTTCTGTCAAGGGCAGAGAAGAGCCATCGTTAAGTGTTTTATAATTGAAGAGATATATTTTCCTCTGGTATACACATTATTTCCTCACTGCATTCTATTAAAATAACCTCATAGTTTCAACAAAAGCCAATATTAGGTTTTTGCTTGACCATTGCATCATCAAATGCCTTACGTCATAAGGGGATACTTTCTTCTTTTTTCAAGACCTTTGAAACTGAAGTGTCATGAATGTTGTGAATGATGCTCAACTTTTTCACCAGCCTTCCAATATTGCAACAGTGATCTCAAATTGGCTCCTGGGGTACTTTTAATAAGTGCTAGTGGCTGTCTTTCTTTCAAATACAGTGAAATATTAATCATTATTATATTTTAATTTTAAATTTTAAATTGTATAAAGATTAAATAATCAAGAATAACTTAATATTTTATTTTTAAATATAAATGATGTAGTGCTGATATACTCTAATCTAATCTCCTTCTCTGCAACCTATGAGATATGAGAAGCTGAATAAATTTATATAGAACAAGTCTACAATTTATTAAATATACATTGAATCGAGGTGTTGGAACCCTGTTTGGATCAGCCAGCTTGTACCGAAAATAAGTTTCTTCTGGTGGACGGCCCCCCATGAAAAAATCCTCACTGTGGAAAACCTCATAGACGTAGGTTCCAACTGGTTAACCGGTGTGTGATGTATAAGCAGGATGAGGAAAGCATTGACCATCTCTTTATTCATTTCACTTTTGCTAATGGTGCCAGGGCCAGAATTCTGGATAGATTCAGTTTATCTTGGGTTTTCATGCAGGATCTACAACAGTTTATAAGCAATTGGGAATATCTGTCGGTCCACCCCCTGCTTAGACTGCTTTGGAAAATGATCCCCCCACACATTTGCTGGCACATCTGGAAGGAGAGGAAGAATGACATTTTCAGAGAAGCAGAGCTGGGAGTTGAAACCGTGGTTAGAATTGCTGAGAAGGTGCTGATGGAGAACATCTTTGTCTGCAAATGGAGGACCCTTATCAGCCCCCCTGAGCGGATGGAATCCTGGGTGGCTCGTAGTTGGAACCTGCCTGATTCTTGCCTCAGATTTGACAACACCAAAAAGTTGAGAAGATTGAATACCAAATGGCTGCCTCCACCTCTCGGCTGGTTGAAATTGAACTTTGATGGTGCAGCCCATGCCGGGATGGCTGCAGGTGGGGGTATCATCAGGAATTCTGAGGGAAGATTGGTGCTTTCCTACAATCGCAACTTCAACTCAGCCTCTAGTAATTTTGTTGAGGCCCTGGCCCTCCTCTAGGGGATGAAATATGTTATTTCCATGGGTGCTAATAGACTCATTATTGAACGAGATTCGATGCTTATAACCAAAACCCTGAAAGGCACTATGATAGCAAGTTGGAAAATAAGTAGCATCTTCAGGGATGCTTGCATCCTAATAACTAGATTGGAGGACTATGTGATTCAACACACCTATAGGGAAGGAAATGTTGTGGCTGACTCGTTGGCTACAAATGGGTTGGGAAGGAAGAGAATGTGTTGCTGGAGGGATGTGAAACCCCTATCAGAGGAAACTAAATCCCTCATCGGGAGAGAACACAATAACTTGGCTCAATGATGTGGCTTATTATGCTATACTGGTGAATGAGTGACACTGGCCTCGACAGGGGTTGGGCAGGAGATTTAAATTTAAACTCTTTGATGGACAAAAGCAACATTAAGGCCTACGGGGATTTAAGCCACCATGGCACTAGATTTAATGAGGATTGTACATCCCATCATGAGATGGACACCAAGAGGAAGTGTGCTCTAAATGATATTATGAAGTTAAATTATAATAAGATTGATATGACTTCTCAAACCATAAATAACACGAATCTGTATTGGGGAATGATGACGATTCATTGTAATTTGTAGCCACAGGTCCCGTCTCATGTGTGTCCTCGCTGGAACAAGCTTGTTCTGGGTAAAAGGACTAGAAATCATATTAAGTGCAACTTATGGGTTTTCATGGTCATTGCTCGTCATAAACAGATTAAAATTTACAAAAACCAGCGCTTCCTCTGGTTTTCCTCATAGTTGAAAAATCTGAAGAACTCTGAGTCAGACTCGGATATGGATGGGGACATGGTTCGTGTTGAACCTTATAATATTGAAGATGTTTTCACAAAAACCCTAGAGTTTGGATGATTCTTGACGAAGGAGGGATGGTCTCGTATATGGAAGCAATGATGGGCTCAGATGAAAACTTGCCTCTCCAATTTGTTAACAGTTGGACTGATAGGAGGGTTGCCATGGGTGTTATATCCTTCGAGATCAATGAAGAAGTGATTTCTCAGGCTACGGTGTTAACCACGGAGGGACGAAAATGGAAAAAGACTACCAAAATCATGGATGAAACTAGCCTCAACCATTTCTTCAGAAAGAATGAGGAGATGGTCAAGAATCATGGCAGCTACGACAGAGAAGCGCTTCCTTAGCCTTGGGGATAGGTATGTTTGGATTTAATGAAATACTTCATGCTTGAAGGAAGATTTGGGGTGATTTATTTTTACCATTTCCCTCTACTCAACCACCTCCGCCATAGGGATTTGATCTCGTTTCCTTTTTTATCCTACACTCATTTGAAGCCAATGCGCATAAAATTTGGGAATACTGCAAGAAGAATAAGAACTTCTCCATCCTTCACCAGGATCTCATCATTAGGCTTTTCAATTTCCACCTTTCTCTCTACCCTCTGAGAGCTATTTATGTTTAGGGCATACCTTCCTCACCTAGCCAAGCTAATCCTAAGACCCCACACCATTCTGCATCCACTTCCCCTTTAGCTTCTAAATCTTCTCGTAAGAAGAAGAAAGCTCTGCTTGACACCCCGACTAAGACCAATAAGGCTAAAATTGAGCATTGCATAAATTTAGATGGGTCTGATACTAAGCATGGTGAAATGCCTCGTAGATCCCATAGAATTACTGCCAAGCCCATGAAAAAGATGAAGGCCACTAGGGAAAGATACATTGAGAAAGATGTGGATGAGTTTGAATCTGAGGACAAAGACTATTCTGGGAGTGAAAGTAAAGGTAATGTTTCCAACAAGGTGCCAACTCATGTCTTAGATAGCTACAACACTGGTAGCTCTGGCCACAAAAAGAACCCCAAAACTAAGTCCCCTACCACCATCTCTAACACGGTGGAGGAAAGGATAAAATGGCTAAGGAAGAGGAAAGGCTGGTGAATTCTTGTGCGGGTTGTGTGGCCATGAGAGATGATATCAAAAAACTTAGGAATGAATTCAAGGTCCTCAAAAACAACTACAACAGACTGGCAGAATTTGCGGTCAAGGTGATGCACTCATCTGCTACTACTCTCTACCTCCTGCAACAGAATAAGGAGGAGATGCAGGACACGACAAAGGATGGGTCGAGGAAGACCTTCCAATTCCTTGTTGATGATTGGACCAGAGTGCTCACTCATCACCATAGAGAGAAATAGATGGGCTTACTGGAGGGGTCATGTGGTGATTTGGGGCAGTAGCCTCAATCTGGGGTTTTTTTCTTTTTGCTTTAATTTCTATGGTTTTAGCCCTCTGGGCTTGTTGTTTAAAACTGATAATTTTACTGGTACTCTCGGTTGGATAGCCCTGTGGGCTGATTTTTCTATTAGTATAGTTAGGTTTAGTATCTGTAAGTTTACTTTTTATTTTTCTATGTTGGGGAGAAGCTTTTTGAATCCCTATGGTTGCCTGTTGTTTTTTATGTTAAAGAAGGGAATCAGCTGACTGTGTTGTGATTGTGTTGTGGGTGGTCACTCTGTTTCTTTTTGTGACTGGGTCTTTTTGAGGCTCTACCTCCTGTACTATTGGGTCAACCCCTTGTTCCTGGTTGCTTTAATATAAAAAACATACAGCTTTAGGATGTAGGTTTTTATTTCCTAAAACAAACTCATATGAATATATTAAATATCACAATGAAGGACTATAAATATATTAAAACTCATATTGAATATTAAATATATTAAAACTCATATTAAATATTAAATATTAAATATATGAATATTTTTATTAGTGTTTTGACAATTTTTAGTTTAGTATGAGTTAAGGTAGATCACAAGGAAGGACTTCATTTGTGGTATGAATGAATAAAATTAGCATTAATAATAAAAATATATAAATGTAATTGTCTAGCAAGAAGAAAGTTCAATAATTTGTTACTTCAACAAAAAATTCAATGAAAGAGTCAATTATTTTAACACAAAAAGTTCAAATCCATGATTTCAACAACACAACGAAAAGACAAAGCCTATGAGCTTAATGCCCCAACCAAAATTTAAACCTTAAGAATTACAACAACAATACCATATTTTACCAACATATTATTCCACAAACAACAAGAATAATTATTCGTTAAAAATGATATAATTTAAAAATTAAAAATTTAAATTTATTATTATTTTAAAACCTACAAAGAGAAAAGTTGTGATTCATTTTAATAATTATTATGAATGTGAAAGAGTTAAGCATCACATTTGGAAAGAGTGGAAATGTCCCTCTTAAGTTAGGAACATTGAATCATTAGCATATTTTAGTATCAAACTAAAAATATATTAATACATATCCATTATTGAATTAGTTAGAACAATTTTTTAAACATGACTGGTGATGTTGGTATGAGACATTATCTAGCTCCATGTGAAGCATTTTTGACCTAGAGCTATCAACTAGTGATGCCACAAACAGGGGACCTCATCCCCATATAACAAAATTGAGGATCAAACCCGTGAACACATTGGATCAACGAAGGCACAAGCCCGCAATCACAATGGCCCAATAGGGATTTGAACCTTGGTGGGGACAACAACACTGCCACTTAACCAACACACTAAGTGGTGAACCTCAAATCTTATGTAAAGTTAGCTTTATTTCAAGCTAGTTTTTATTTATCTCCAGACGCATATGTCCCTACACAGTTACATTTTTATCCATATTTCCACATCTTCTTATTTTCACTTCATTTATTTCATCATATATATCAAAACATTTATTCTCCACCTATATCTTTGGTCATCTCTATAGATGATTTGTCAACCCTATAGTTTTAGACTTGAGCCTTCAATTTCAAATTTCAAATTTAAATTTTGCTATGTCCCACCCATTCTACAACAAGTTATCAACATAGATAACTTTAAGACCCCCCCATACGAAAAGTAGCAAAATACTGGTGAATTTTTCAGTACTCGTAGAAATCACATGTAATTATATAAGTGAATTTTTCATTTCCTATGCAAACATAATATTATTGAGGTTGGAGAATCATTTGCAATCACTCAAAATTAGAGGGAAATGTTGTCGAATAGTTCTTTTCCATGTGCTGGAGAAACGTAATAGTGTTGACAATTTTGCCTTGTATTCAAATAAATTTAACAAATAATTTTGTGATTCAGACACATTTTAATGTGAATGGTTGTTTTTATTGGCAATTTACACCACCATACAAAACCAATGAAGTCATTTTACTAGCTATATTGACTTAGTATACAAAACTATAAAAAAATTCTTGGCAAATTATGCTTTTATATTAAATCTAATAAAATCATTATACTAGTGAATTATATGAATATTAAAAAGTGCAACAGTTTTTTTGGTTGATAAAGTTTACACAACATTACAAAAATAGAGTTCTTATGTAGCAAGCAATTTCCCCACCCAGAAAATCAAAATACAGATGAGAATCATGTGGAGACGTCATTATTTTTCTTGCTTTGACAACCCTACCACACCATAGTTGATCTGTTTCACCTTCACCTTTGTGCTTCCCTTTGGTAATCCTCGTCAATGTTTAGGCTCTCCCTGCTCCTGGGTACTCTCCACTGTAAGCTTGCAAGCTTCTTTTATACAGAGGTAATCCTCAATGGCACTAAGGCCTTTACTTGCAGCCGCCTTGCACACTTCAGGATTCTCATACACATTCCAAATAAGAAAATGATGAATAGAGGGGTCTGCTTCACCAATTTGGAACCAGTCCTCATCACGGGACAACAAATTTGTCCACGCCCACACCTTGACCAGGATATTTTCAAGGCCACCTCTCCATTCTTTACGAACAAAAGAAGTCATGAGCCACCTTGCCTCTACCACTGTGCCTAATTCTAGACACCATGCTAAGAAGAGTGATGAAATTTCCACATTTAACTTGTGAAGGCCCTTCGCTGCAAGATAGTCATGACCCAAAATGATTGAAACATTATGGATGGAGTCATCATCCTCAAAGCATAAAATGTTTCTCAAACTATCATGATTGACCTCCCCCCAAAAGGATTCCATTTGTTTCATACTCATAGTGTGAAGGGAGAAATTGGTCAGCATTTTTCTTACAACAACAATCACTAGTGTAACTATCTATTTTTACTTGATTTGGAAATTGAAATCCTAAAGGCCTTATAACTGAAAACCATTAAGTTCACACGCGAGTAATCAAGAGTCAAATATTTTCTATTTATTAAAGTTTTAGATCTGAGTGAAGTGTATTAAATTTGAATTATTTAAACGGTAAGCCATGTCAAGCTAGCAATGTTACACAGATCAAATGCCAATCAAATTAGTTGATGTGACGACAGTGTTATTTGATTTGACTTCTTTATTCATTGCTACATGGACATGTATTCCTAGTTCACGGTTTTGCAATATTATAGTTGTGACAAGAGTCTTATTTGATTTGACAGATGCAGACATGTGTTCTTAGTTCGTATTTTTGTAAAATCAATCTATAGTGAAAGTGTGAATCTCATCACCTTCGGTTTGATGGACGACTCACATTGATTTCATCATTTTGCATAGTACCTTCAGTTTGATCAATGATGAACATTTTGCATAGTACATTAGAAGCTTTCTTGAATTTAATGACAACAAATTTCTAGAATCCATGATAATATTAGTGTAGGAATTTATTGATAGTAGATAAGCTTGTTTGGATTACCCTTTTTCACTTGGTGGGCCCTAAGGTTTTGTAATTTTGTAAAGTCATTTATTGAATGTCATTTTATCCAGCGTGTCACAAAGGTTTCACAATTTTGTGAAATGAATGGTGAGCCCAAGTTTCACAATTTCACCAAATAAGTGGCGGCACAATTTTGCTGAAGTTAAATCCTCCACCACAATGAAGACATATGCACCGTCAGATGATATGATTCAATGAGGAAGGTTCAATTATGAGGAAAATGTCTGATGGAACCAATTTCCTTCTTAAAGTCATCAAAATCAAGGAAAGTGTTACCTTTTTATTGCTTAATGCATTAATGTTATTATATTAAATATACCCCTAGTGATGTCCCCTTCACATGTAACTTAACCCTTAAATTTTGCATATGTGTGAAGTGTCTTTTACGTGCCTTATTCGTCAACTCATTGGAATGTTGGGATGAATTTTTGTCTTAGTGTGTTGGCATGTTGATGTGGTATGCTTGTGTGGTGTGCTAATTCAACGCATACCATCAGAACACTGTCATGTTGGAATGAAATTCTTGTTCCAGCACGCTGGTGAGTGAACTCATAATGTTCATTTTTAATGATAGGGTGGCCACTCAATGACGTTTTAGAAGGTTTCCTTTGTTCTAGAGTGCAGACAAGTGTTACATAGTGCGTTTGACGTGGAGCTTCTAGCGTGGATATATTAATGATGGAAAATGCAACTCACTGGCACGTTGGAAGTTTTTTTTTCTAATGCACTGGTGAGCTCGATAAAGATGCATGAAATGACATAGGTGGAATGCCATGTCATTTTTCAAATGCACTAAACTTGTAATTCAATGGCACGTTGGAAGGTATTTTTCTTCCAACTCGCCGACGAGTCCAACATGGCAATTATTTTGAGTTCGTTGGAGTGCTATAAAGCCAATATTGAATCTCAACGCGCTATGTTGATCTTTTGCATCAACAATTGGGGTTTAAACACAAGTTGAACAAGTCATTTGTACCATTTAATTCTGGAAAAGATAGTGGAATAAAAGTGATTGGGGATTAATTTCTCATCATTTCAAAGAATTGAAGTGAATTGCAAAAGAAGAGTGACGGATTGCTAGTAAACTTGCAACCATTTACAGAGAATTCTCAATTAATCAACTAAGCTATACTGCAATTAGTAAGTAAAAGATAAACTCTCCTCAAGTTTTAATTTCTTGAACAAGCATCAATTTGAAAGGATTGAAAGGGGAGGGTCAGATTTCATAATTGGTCAATTAGGGTGTATGTTTGTTTATAATAATGGCTAGTTCATCAAAGAGACAAAAGCCTCCAAAGGATGAACCTACTCTAAAGATACAAACAAGACGGAATTTGTGTAATAATAATTGTTGAACAATCTAAATAAATGAGAGGGGGGGTAAATCAATTATTCAAAAAAACTTTCTAACACTTTCTAAAAAATTTATTCGAAAACACACACCAAATTTATACAAAACAGTATATAAAGCCTTCTCTCAATACCAATGTAATAATTTTCACAACTCCCTTCTTCGTACACATCACTACCTGAAATTTACTGAAACAAGCTCACACAATATCACCTTCATATTTATGTCTCTCACATGTATACCTCAGATACAAAATGATTTGTCTATTTATATATACATCAAATAAGATAACTACATATGTCATCCAAGCCACAAAATATGTTGGCTTCAATACAAAGGATATTACAATTATATTTAACATGCTACCACCAAACCTAAATATAGGTCATACATAAGAAATCTTCATACCATGTTACCACAGGACCTAAAGATAGGTCACCCTTAAGATATGGGGGAGTAGTTGCTTTAAGATAAAAGGTCTCTCCCTAGATATATATTTTTTAAGATGCTTTCTAATATTGTTATGGAAAATTCAAAGAAGAAAGGTAATGAATTGGGAGAAAAAATAGAACTATTAGAAATCTAAACTGGATTCCTTGGTGAATTAATTCTAGTATTTCGCATCAATTCCAATATTTCTCCACATTACATAGCACAATTACTAATGATAGGTACATTTTGGAATCAATGGAATACCACAACCAATTCCATGACTTGATCAACAAAACTTCTGAACTAAACTCGATAGAATTTGTCCAAAAGAAAAATATAATTGTTATACCAAAATCATTTGATGAACTACAAGAATGTCTAGGTAGAAGAGATACCTGAAAGAACTCTGAAACTCAGTAGTCAACAAGTACCATCCAAAACTTCATGCTTCAACGATCATTGAAACATACATATGTACCAAAGAGATGAATTCTAATACTAGGAACAATTACACCCGACGTCATAACAAAAAATTGTGCGTACAAAGTATGTTTTGCATATAACCAAACCACTATTATCTAACCAACAAGCATCCAACCAAAATTTTCAACAACCAACTGACACAAATATGCAATCGATATAAAGGTTTTGAAATCAATGAAAACAATGCCAACATCTTCTCAATATGTTCAACAATCTCCCTCTTTGGCATTGATGACAAAAAAAACTCTAAAAAGAATCAAAACAAAAAATTTCTAAAAACAACTCCCCCTGAGTTAGATGTATCATTTTCCTGATTCTCTCCCACTTTTTTCCACAATGGAAAAGGGCCACACACCAAAACTTAGAAATTCAATGAAGGGAAATAGTCCTAACTGTAAACACTTTCTTATACATTTCTTTGATGGTTGGAAGCTTCCTCTTCCACTCAGCCACATCAACACCCATTTGAGTGTACAAAATATCATGTCCCACTAGCATATATAAAAATGAAGTCCAATCCGAAGACCACAAATGCCGCTTATAATCTTCTACATCATCAAGAATACCAGAAATATGCTCTAACTGAACTTTAACCATGTCCTTCACTAGCCAAAAAAAATTCACTAGATATTCTCTTCATCTCTACAAGTGTAACATCTCACCCTAAAGATGACCAACCTTTATTCTCAATTTCCTCCTTTATCTATAAATTAATCATAGGTATTTCCCAATTAATTCAAACTTGTCTCAATAGCTTCAATTCTTCCTCTGAAATTGTCAACAACAACAAGCCATCGAAGATAATACTTGTAAATATCCAAAATTTATTTTAAGTAATCCTTTTTTTCATTGATCATCTTGGATAGTCTTTGTTTAGCATTGGTGCACTTCTTCTCAATAGACTCTCTGATTATGTAGTAGTTTACACCATATTGCAACAATCTTCCTTCAAAAACTTTTACCAATTCAATTGGTAGAACACCTGATGCATTAGAAATAATGATGTTCTTACTGATCAAGTGATCATTCAATAAATCTTCAATATTTTTTCTGCTCACCAAAGAGCAACCAGACCATAAATAACCAACTCTGTCAAACTCACCGTCTTTTAACATAGAGTGAACCATATCAGAATCTATAAAGCCAAATTTTGATGGAGAAACTGCATCTTTTTCAACCGCTTCTTCTTCTTCCCTCTCCTTTGATTCCTTCTCATCCTCATATTTTCCTTCTTCATCCCATGAAATGGTAACAATCTCCTTTCCTTTATCAGTGATCCTTCTCCTCTTAAGTTGCAGAAGGTAACCACCAATAGCAACACCTAAATTATTTTGATCAAAGGAGGAAGCCTCCTCGACATGACTCACATGCATAGCACCATAAAAAACCAAACCAGAGAAAATATTCATTTGTAATGATGTAAAATATGACTTTCAAGCATCTTCTCTATTTTCTAGAAACCCTAGATATCTATAAATTTATTTTTCGATAGGGATGCATGACCTCCACTCTATGTTTTCTCTACTGGACAGAGACCTCAAGAAATAGAATTCTAAGCTCGTAACAAAAGAACCAAACCAAAAATGATAACCATCTTATAATGTCATCTTCACATTCTCAAGAAAATTATCCAACAATAGTTTACATAGATTAAACTAAACACCTTCCCTAACCATTTTATGTGTAATATATACTGCTATAGCTGAAGTAGCACCATCTTAATTTAAAAATAAAATTTGTAAGAGATTCCATAGGAAAATATTTTTGGTTTTCGTTGCACCAAAAGATCAACCTGTTAATGTCCAATATAACCACTTTCCTTATACAAGCACAAAAGGCGATTAAGCCATGTCACAAACCACCTATTACAAGTGTGGTTGTCGTTGCACTAAAATATTAACCTATCAATTCCTGATACAACCGCTAGACATATAGAATCCATAGGAGGTAGTTAGTCCCTTGTCACAAATCCTGAGGGGAGAACTGACCATTTTTCCAACAATCTCTCCCTCAACATTATCCGAGGGGATTCAAATGTATGACCAAGCTCTGATACCACTTGTTACAAGTGTGGTTTCCATTGCACCAAAAGATCGACCTATCAATACCCCATACAACCACTATACTTATAGAATCCACATGAGTTAGTTAGTCCCTTGTCATGAATCCCAAGGGGAGAACTAACCATTTTTCCAAAACCACTGTTGTGCTACACATCACAAGGATACCAAGGAAGCACACCTTGCAAAAATCCCCCCAGCGCAAGCGCGAGGATCAAACATGTGACCTTGACTTTGATACTAATTTTTGGCTATCATTGCACCAAAATATCGACATGTTAATGCCTAATACAACCACGTTACTTATACAAGCATAGGAGGTGGTTAATTCATGTCACAAACCACTATTGCGCTACACATCACAAGGATACCAAGGGCACACACCTTGCAACACATACCTCACCATAGGATCTTCAAGATTATTTATCAAGAGTGCACACTAGTCATAGTTGATACCAATAAAATCCTTCACTTCCTTATACTTTATCATATTCTTTCCTAGAAGGTCTCCAATACTACACAACCTCATAATATCCTCAATTACTTCCTTTTTTATAGCAAAGGGTTTATCCAACACCAGGTTTTCGTCCTAAAACTGACTCAACAAAAACATGATAAATTCATTGTCGCTGAACTAGGAAAATTCTCCTCAAATATTCGATCCCAAGTTATGAACTCTTTGCAAATTTATGTTGACAAACCAACTTCCATTTGTCTAATTCTTCCATGGGGTGATACCACAATAGTGGGTTACACGTTTTTGCCTAAACGGACATTGAACTCTACATTTTGAGAAAAACTTTCACATTCGGATGCATATTGTCGTTAAACTGTTTGAAATCGGAAGACGAAGT
>JAGRRI010010068.1:0-12466 GCA_018584345.1 Thuja plicata
GTGGATTTACAAATCCATATTCCAGGGCAACCAAATAGTCCCAAAAAATGAAAACCAGGGTTTGCATAACCAGGCTATAGATAACCATGATTTGTTTCATTTTCCTATTCCCCAACCAAACGGGCCCATAGCGATTAGCTCTTCATGCGTCGTGAAGTTTAACGTTTGTTAAGTATCATGATATATATAATATATTCATTTATATATAGCTTATTTGTATATAATTAGTCTAGTTATATTTCTTTTAAATCTAAGTAAAATATTCAGAAAAATATCAAATTTTAAAATATTTAATAAATTCATCAATTATTTTAAAAGTCTAAAGGTAATAATAAAAGTTGATAATAAAAATTAAAACTGTTAAATTTGATATTTTTAAATTTTTATTTTTATGAAAAAAGAAATTTCATTGTCAAAATTCTTTACAAAAGCTTTAAAACAAATAATACAAGCTTTTTACAAAATTTATTTGTAGTAGTCTTAAGTGACCATTTGATCATATAAGAAAGAGTGCTCTAAAATAACAAAAAAAATTAATATAACTGATTTAAATAAAGAAAAATAAAATTTTAATTTATGAATATATATATATTTTTTAAATAATTTTGAACTTTATAAAATATAAATTTTTTATTTTTCCAAAAGCTTTCTTTTAAAATTAAATTAATCAAATCGATCAGATTTCCACAATCCATTGAATTTAGAGTTGTATTTCTGGCTTAGATTGTGTATGTTTTTTTAGCATCAACGTTTCGGATCAATGATCGATCACGGAGTGTGATCCGAAATGTTGATGCTAAAAAAACATACACAATCTAAGCCAGAAATACAACTCTAAATTAAATTAATATTTACTCAAAGGCATTCTTATATGAAATAGATGACATGTTGTTTTTTAAAACAGTTCAAGACACTTTTTGCCATTTTTACTGTCGTCGTCTTCCATACTCCATGAATTATTTATGCTTGAAGTATGAAGAGACATGCATCATGTATGTTTAATCTAGCCCTATGTTTAATCTAGCCCCTACACAAAGTGTAGCGAATCAGTCAATGCGCGGAAATATCTATTCCAAGAGGAGCACAAATACCACAAATAGTGCATCATGCATGGAGGGTCATTCTATTCATTTTTATCATTTTTATTAATCCCTTGAAAAAATATTATTGCATAAGTCATTTTACTTTATATCAAAGGATTATTTAATTATGAAGGTTTTTTCTTTATTTAAAATTATCTAGATATTTGGAAAATTAATAATAATTAATATTTTGTTAGTAGATTAATAGCTCGTAGAGCCAACTTTGATTATATTAATCGATAAAAAACATTACATTAGTGTTTAGTGTTTAGAGAAAAATAAAGGGGTTCAACTAGGATCACCTCTTCACAATTTCATCTTAGTACCAAAAATGTTGTTTCCTACCTGCACCAATACACAAGGCAAAAGAATGTTGAGACCCATAATACCATGACATCCCAAGGGCATAGAAGCCTACAAAGAATTCAAAAATGCAGTCGATTCCCCAACTAACACTTCCATTTACAGAAAACTTGACCTATACAACACTATATATACTAACAAAATACCAAACACCCATCTCATACATTAACAATTGTTGAAGCATCCTTTCACAGAAGACTGCTCCCAAGTGGGGCATCTAGGTCTACAACTATGATGAATATTTAATATATATCTTTATTGTATAAATAAGATTATTAAATTAATCATATATTGTAATTTATTTTTATTAATTTATAAATAATATAAAATTATTATTTTTATAGATAAATGTTACCAGTGGGGGTAGCTCCCTTTTACTAATTAGAAAAAGTATTACATCAGTTGTAGTTGTGTAGGAAGAAGAAAATTCCTACACCCAAATCCCAGATGTGTTGCATCTCATCATTAGTAAATATGTTTGGATGAGATACATGGAACACATTAATGGGGGCAAAATCATCATGCTTTAAACAATGCTTGAAAATGGACCAAGCATTCTTCATCTTCCCTTCCTTACCCTTTCTGTTTAGATCAAAAATTGCACCAGGGAATCTACAAATAACTCTCATTTGAATTTCATATAGAGCATTAGACACTGTAGGCCAAAATTTGCAGTCTACAACTAGCCTACTCCCAATCTCTCTTGCTTATTCCTACAAACCAACTGTTTATACAAGTGGTGTGAAAAAATATCTTTACACCCAACCATCATGAACATGTGGGCTAGAGGCAAAATACCTTCTTAAACCATCAAAATGGCTTGTCATACCTTATTATCCTAACATTTGAAGAGTCTTTTACATTGATCTTCAAGAATCTCTTCTCCATAGTTGTAGTTTGTACCGACTTTAAATGTCATTATTGCAATCAACTTGTACGCTCTCTATAGTCTTCTCTTATTGATTATGTTTATGTGGAAGCACTCCACCTATTTATGCTTTCCTTTTATACAAATAATGATGTATTCTTTCTCTATTTGAATTTGCCTATAGACATATTCCTTCTTCTCTTTACTAACTCGGCGTGTCATGTTTAATTGTTAGGTTCCTCTAATTAACTACTGCTACTTTCCTCAGAGACCCTAATTACTAGTTTACGGTATGTTTTTCAAATTCATTTTCTAGCTTGATTATGATCCTCTTATTACTGATTTGGGAATACTGCATGAAGTATCATCATTGAAATAGTTTCTTCAATCTTCTAATGAATGGAAAATAGGGAGAAAATATTTTATGAATGCTAGCTAGAATTCTTTAGTCTATCTCCATATTTGGCATTACATTAGAAATAGAATGATCCACTTGGCTCAAGGATTCTTGGGCACAAGGTGAATTCAATAATCCTTCATGGGGAGTGGAAGACGACTAAGCAATTATGGAATCTATGAATAAAGAATCTAGGTCAAAATAAGGAGAAAATATGGTTGAGTTAGTCGAGGCAGTCTACTCTCGGGATCGACTTAGTTAGGGCAACCTGCTCCCAGCACTTTCTGGTAAAACAACCTACATATTGCAGATCTCTAAATGCTTGATCTATAACATTTACATGCTTCATCCACATGTTCTCAAACACAAAAAAAAGGAAAATATTGGGTAGAAAGGGGTTTGCCTAAGTCAACCCCCAGCTTAGAAATCAACCTTAAAATTGAAATGTAATTTGAAATGGATATAAAAGCTGACTGACATGTAGTAGTTTGGCTAGATCTAAAAATAAAATATTTATACCTTTATAGGCCTTCTTTATGTCAAAATGATCATGAAGATGCTAATGTTGATTAGTTAGAGTTGTCTTTTAGGAAAGGAAGATCATGTATGCCATCATGAATGCATTAATCTAAAAATTACTCCTTGTCTTCAATACCTTGATGTTTGATCTCTTGCTCACAAGGACTTGAATTATTGAAGGAAAAAATGAGTTGATAATTAAGTTGATGGATTCTCAAAATGAGGGAGAATAGCTTTATTTTATACCTCACCAATTTTTTTGGGGTGTTGATTTTAGAGCAAGCCAACACATGTTTAAAATTCTCACTTTTGTAAGCTAATCATTAAGTAGTTCAAATTTGGGCCCTATTAGCGGGAGAGGGTCACTTGAAGCGACTTGCTCCACGTAATGTGGGCTCAACTTGGGACCTTAGGTCCAGAACAAAAGGAGGATGTCAAAATTAAATCCATAATTTAGTTGGATCAAACATATGGGGCACGAGGAGCTAGAAATAATAAAAATGAGACCTAAGTAAGTGATAAATTGCATAGGAATCTAATTTATGATACTAAATTTAGCCCCCGCTTTAGCAAGAGTGCCCACTTTAGCAAAAGTATGAACCTACATTCATACTCACGGTAAATTAGATCATAGCATAGATATGTTTTGTCAAGTTAAAAGATACAAGGAAACACCAAGCCCCCAATTGATTTAATACCTTATCAATCTAATGACAAGACAAAAGGAGCAACATATGAAAGAGAGAAAAGGCATGGTTGTATTGGCATAGTAAGGTTAAATTTACTATGATCCATGTAAAGATATTAATATTATAGCAAGTTGTGTTATGTTAGTCAACTCACCCCGAAGGGTAATCAAGCATTTAACATTGTTTGCTTAAAAATTCACCAGAAAATAATGAAAAGGCTAACCAAGAAAAGCATTGGATCCAAGTAAATCCATCAATTAGAAGATCACATATAAAATAGAATAGTTTTTAAGTAACCTATAAAAAAATTGACTATGAAAATTTGATTCTGGTGTGTACATAAAATGTAACAAAGAGCAGAGTGCATACCCCCACGTTAAAGCAATCATGTATGCCTTACAAGGAGCAATAGCTTTAAGGTAACATACATGCATCCAAAAGGAAAGTACATTTCCACTATGATAAGCCCCAATCAAGGACAAAATTAAGGGAAATACATCACATGACAAAAAGAGAGCACATAAGGGATCCACTAACTCAGCTTGGGTCAGTATGTGTATTTGATAACTCATATATATTAAGTATAGTTGTAATGAATTCACCTTGGAGCATCCCCCAAAGGTAGGGGAACTACAAGCACAATGGAATAAGAGCACATAAGATGAACAAAAAGGATATTTTGGGTCTACGTAGTGGAGACCAAAAAAGAAATGAATCGCAATGTTTTGCATTGTCCCAAGTAGACAACACAAAGGCACATTTACAACAATTGCTCATGTATGACATAACATGTATATGGCATATAAAAATTTTGATATACAAAAAGAATAATGTTACAACAGGTTTGGTCCCTTTATTACCTTGTGACAATAGAGAAATAAGGGCCATCCTTGAAGTGAGCTTAACATAACACAAAGACAATATCAAGTAGCACATCATGCGGGAAGCACATTACAAACAAGAAAACACACAAAAGAATCCACTAAACAAGAGGATTTATTCAAGTATATCATCCACCTCCTTGTCTTTCTTAATAGTACTTAGGGAAAGTATACAAGATGTGACAGGAGCAACATAAAGCATAGTAGATGGAGCTAATGTGATTTCCAAACAAGGATCATGTTATAATGATGAGTCACTTTGCTTGTCACTAGGATCTAGGGTTAATGCTTTAAAAAACCTTGAAGAAAGCTCATGATTGATTTCAATAACCTCGTATATATCATCATAATCATTAGGATAAACATTATTAGAATTATTATTGTTAGCATTATCATCAATATCATCAACCAAATTAATCACAATAGGATCTTTAATCCAAAAAGAAAAATATTCATGTCTAGAAAGATTTATTTTCTTAATATATTCTTCCTCCCTTGGGCTAGTCAAAGGTTGGTCAAATGGGATCAAAACATATTTAGGTTTCTTAGGAAAGGAAATGTTTTTGGAAGCAAGTTCACGGGCCTTAGCACAATGTCTTCAGTGTCAATATTTGGCGATGTGGTTTCTTTTGGTGAGGATTAAAATTTGAGAAGTTTTAGGATCAATCAACATCATCTCCTTTTCATCCTTTGTAAGAGGAACAAAAGGAACATTGCTAGGTCAAGATATATGGAAGAGGTTGGGCATTTGTAGGATATAGTAGGAAAAATTGAGGCATATATAGGAGGAATGGAAGGTGTAGGAAGGATTCAAAGTCTAGGATGACGAGGCGGAATATTCTTAGGTTTGATTAATTTTGAAATCATTTCATATTTAGATTTTTGGTAAGAAACCTTAAGAGCTTGACAAGGTTATAATGGTTGAGGTGTTTGAGACTAAAAGAAGTCAAGGGTGAATTTTCCATTAATAACATATTATGATCCATCTAAGCTAACATTAAGTACTATATAATCACAATTACGAGCAACACAAATTTCTCAATAGTAATAAATTAACATCACATCATCAATTAGCATCACAATTCTCCACTTAATGTTAATGAATGCTTCTAGCTACATTAACTAGCATTAATATCAAGTACACTTACTTTTTTTCACTTTCAAGCCAAGTTATAGATCCATATTTCCTTTTCTTTATGACGAGATTGGAGTGGCATTACATCCTCCCCCTAATACTTGACTTACTCCTAGAAGTCACAAGGGATAAGATGGAAACACATCACACATTAATCTTGAAACACCTTTTAACCAATATCAATGATATACTTTTTCTTAGATCCATGCAATGATATAGATTAATCATCATAAAAATGGTTAGACATAATACATGCATCTATCCACACCAATTCATATTCTTACCAACTATCATAATTTCAAACTTGATCCAACAATAGCACAAATGGAGACTTGTGTGTGTGTGTGTGTGTGTGTGTGTGTGTGTGTGTATTTCTCATGAAGAGGTTAGCCATCAACGCACTAAAATTCAATTCCATTTTGAATAAATTTACGATTAACTTGCATTTTTAGCCTCAAACATAGTAACATACTTGAATTTTTCCGCTCACTTTCCATTCAAAATTTATATATTTCTTAAATTAAACAACAAAATACATTATTTTCCACTATTTCACATATAGAAAATATACCAATTCACACAACATCACTCAAAAATACCAACATTTTATCAATTTCAAGCAAGGTAAACAAGTGAAACCACTTAATTTCAAGAATTGTCATCATTTTCAAGAGACATTCTTCCATGATACAATCTCAAATTCCTAAATGCAGCTATTATAACATAATTAGGAGTCAACTCATAAAACATGTTGATATTTGCACTTAACAAAGTTTATGATATATTTCTATATGTAATATGCAACAATAAACATAACTAGATATGCATCACTGAGATTAGACATCACAAGGCTTGGGAGCGATCACATCACTAAGATTACACATCACAAGGCTTGGGAGCGATCACATCACTGAGATTACACATCACAAGGCTTGGGAGTGATCACATCTCTCTGGACATTTTCCAATGCTCCAGAGTACCATATACTAATCTAATTTGAATCCATAGTCTATAATCCATAATCCATACCTCACTCAATGGTTTGATGGTGCTTGGACCACACACACATACCGTGAGGCCTTCCATACAAGAATATGTGCTCTATCTCTTATTTATGTAAGGTATTTACCCTCCTAAGAATAGGCACCACACATAGGCAGGTAGTGGGCTCTATTGCTTAACAACCTCACATACCCTCATCCTCAAGGGATCCCTTTATCTACTTCATCATATACACTTAGCCAAGTTTGTCTCATATGTCCTTAGAGAGGAACCATATTACAACATAAGACAAGCATTCAAAAACAATAAGGATAACTAGTTTAGCCACTAAAGTTAATAAATAAGATAAAATAACTCATCAATTTCAATATAAGGTAAGAGAAATCCATTGAATTTACAACAATAAATCAAATGTAACCACAAGAGTTAAGTGAAATAAATCTCACAATTTGTGGCTAAGCCATCATAGACAAGATAAACAAATTGTCAGTTCATACAAATAAAGATAAAAATCATCATAAATTGCACATTACATCACTATGTGACTATAGCTAGTTAGTCACCCAATGAGGAATGAGGGAACAATCATGTGGCTATCTCAATAGCTCATCATGTGGTGTGCTAGAGGAACGCTACTCACATGGTGTAGAGTATACACCTTAGTAATACCTTGTAACATGTCATCACATGGAATGACATTTTACCACATGAGAAAGGCACGCATTGGTCATATGTTTCATGGTAGTATTCCTCGAAAAAAATATCGCAAAGATTCACCTCGTATAGTGATACCTCATGGAGAGAGCACACATAGGCTATTATTGTAGCCATAGGTATACATGGCTAGTGCCACCCATATACCTACCACAACATGAGCACTCAAGCTTCCATGGGTGCCCCTCTATAAGCATGCAAGCATGTCTCTATCTCTCTATATCAAATAGGAAATTACATAACATATAGCATGGATTCATGTATCTGTGTACATAGCATCGTGCCCTCAAGCTCAACTTTCTACCCTCAGTAACATGGCATCATCACCTAAAACTGTGTCAAAACATTAGTGGGGTGTGGCATCATATCTATAGTATCATGTTACTAAATGGAGGATACGGTTTCTATCACAGTGTGGGTCATCTCAATCTCTATATGTTGGGCTACTACACATATGTATACATGAATGATCAATAATTATAAATTTGGCCATAGAATCTTGTATTAAGTATTGATACTATACTCAAGAACTATGGGGATTAGGTTAATCACATGTGAACCATGTACTTGGCTCCATCATAAGGAGAAGTAGTGAGTACTTTCCTCAAGTTAGTGAAAGCTAAGGTCATTTCCTACCACCAATATGTGTATGTCATGCAATCTTTACCAAGGAAATTTGTAGTTGCTACTACCCCTTCACACCTGACTTGTCAACAACTCATGGGCTAGCACTTAATAGGGTGACAATTGAGAAAATAATCACAAAAGTGGTATGGTTCTCCCATACTCATACACAAAAAATAACCTCCATGGATGGGTACATAACTTCACCATCGCATGGGAACATAATGCAAGTATTGGTTATTCACAACGCTCAACATAAGTACTGGTATTGGATGTTCACATTCACAGGGAGGAATTTTCCAATTATGAAGACATAACTATAGCATAAATTTTAATACTTGTCATAAACTATGAAACATAAGCATCACATTTGAAATAAAAGTACTCCCTAACATCCATGATAATTCTCTTACCAAGGAAACATTACCCATCATCCATATTTTCTCATTCCAACTTTTTACAGTTCGTTTTGTTTCCACACAACACAAAATTGATTACCAATTCCATATCACTTCCACTTCCACATGATGATATTTCATCTTACAAAGTATACGTGTCAACACTTATCTCTTCCAAAGCATAAGGAAAGAAGATTATCGAAAAGATGATTCCAATAACATATAAAAAGGCCCATTAATAATAGCACATCATGTCAAAACTCTTTGAATGAGCACACATTTCCATTTTCTAATCAAGGGAAGATAATAAATTTTGCTTCCAACATCTACTTAACCACTCAAGACAATCATATTTCCTCTAACATCATAAGAAAAATTTATCAAATTAAGAGTATTTAAATTTTTACTCAACAAGAACATGAAAGAATTACCCTAATTTTGTATTACTCTTAAGTCTTAACATACAATACATCAACTATTACCATACTTCTAATGTTTATATCACTAAGTATCATGTTTTTTAATCATATATCAAGCAATAGGAGATGGAGAAGAGATAGTTTGATTCTCAATTCAAGTAACCATTACTAAACAATGCTCATTATTGGGTATGTGCACCAAGTTGTGAACCAAAAAGGGGGGTATAAGTGGACATATTTTTTCTAAAATTGGGTAAACCTAAACTTGGAACAGACGTTTGAGGGTCATGCACTCAAAATAAGAAGATATATGAAAAAATAAAAATTGTAGTAATCTAAATCTAGTTTCTAAAACACTAAATTTTTTTAAAAATCAATAAGATTAAGAGGGTCAAACCCCGCACGCACGAAAACCTGTTTTTGATTTTTTCTGAAAAACATAACATAGTTATTTTCGTGTGTTGTACAAAAGATATAGTTATATTCAGTATTTTTCAAATCCCTTTGGTATGATGATAGGTCAGAGTGAGATCTAGAAGTTGTGTATTTTTTGTAATTTTCTTATGAGTATTTTTTTTCTATGATTTTTTGAAGTGACCACATCTTGAAAATTTGGTACTTGTTTGTGCGCTGGGCATAACTTGCATCAAAATAATAAAAAATGAAATTTTTTTTAAAAAAAAGTGTATAGAATCAAGTGTAGAACAATAATATGTAATTTATTTGTAGTTTGGTTAAGTATATCAAAAGTTATTAAAAAACTGGTAGACATATGTCTATGAGGACTGTCAAGACACTGGTAAAGAAAATTAATGTTTACGATGCTAATATTGTCCATAAATAGAAAAAATTATATGGTTAGAAAGCTAAGAAGATGTATGAGATTATGGTGAAAATTATAAAGCTACCCTCTTGACAAATTACAAACCTGATGAAGATAAAGTCGAGAATTCATCTTACAAGATGAAAAAATGTCTAAAAGAACAAAAATGGAGGGAAAATGAGCCTCCAAGCCTTTGGGTCATTTTCTAAGCCTCTTCCCAAGCCATAACTCGATCGGGTTTCTACATTTAAAATAACCCGATCGGGTTCTAAAAAGAAAAAAGTACATTTTCAACTCCTACATAACCCAATCGGGTTCTAGAGAATTTAAAATGCACAATTTTCACTTCAAAACCTGATCGGGTTTTGAAGAAGTAAAAATTATGCATTTTATTCTTCATAACCTGATCGGGGTATGAAAAAATTAAAATAGGCTTTGCTCTGGAAGCCATAACTTCCACATGCAAGGTTCGATTGACTTCTTTCAAAAAGTGTAGGAAAGATCTTGAGACGATCTAACACATGATTAACATATGATCATCTTTAGTCATCAACAGTTTTTCTTCCATCCATTTGAATCAAGTGTGGTATAAAATTTGGTTACGGATAATAAAATGCATAATTTTTACTTCTTCAAAACCCGATCGGGTTTTGAAGAAGTGAAAATTGTGCATTTTATTCTCCAGAACCCGATCGGGTTATGTAGGAGTTGAAAAAGTACCTTTTCCTTTTCAAAACCCGATTGGGTTATTTGAAATTTAGAAACCTGATCGAGTTTTGAGACATATTGAGTTTTTTTTAAATATTTTCTAGGCTTGGTGACCAAGAGTAGAATAATTTTGAATTTTCAATAACCTGATCGGGTTATATGATATTTGAATTTTTTTTAAAGATGTGTCCACTTTTTTGACTCACAACTTGGTGCACATACCCTATTAAAACTTCACAATTCACACTTGAGGCAAGATTCATACACTCCTTTCAGAAAGAATTTCACTTTAATAACCATAATAAGGAAGCATTTATCATTTCAACCTAGTGAGCACAAAAACATGATTACTTCCCAATACGTAATATTGTACATACATGGAAATATTTATAAAATTAGACACACAAAAATCATTCTTAAACAATTACCATGATCAATCATCTATCTAATATATCTCTTTCCTTTATCAAGAACTAAGAATTACAAATAACTCAGGGTCACGTGATATCAAATCAGTAATTGCTTGCAAAAACAAGGCATAGAACAAGAAGGAAATAAACACGAAGTCAAATCATCCATCATTAATCCAAGAAGAGAATGCACAAAATAGGCACATCTAGGTTATCTCCAAGGCCTTCATGACCTTCCTACATGCACACTAAGGCCCACACATTCCTAGCTACAATCAAGAACACAGGGAGGAAAAACATACCCAACCTTAGGAGACTCTTGAATATCGCCTACACTCTAATTCTAGATAGATTAAACCCAAGGCCTAAGAGAAAATCTCATCCTCAAAATGAAAACACGGGTTGGTAACCTCAATCATCTATCACCATGCTAAGGCACATAGAAAATAAGTCTCAAGGCTAACTCACTGCAACATGCATGCTAAGACCAAGGGAAACAATATTTCAACTACGGATCCAAGTGCTACAAAATGGGCTATGGTACCATATGTAGTGCCCAAACAAGGATCCCTCAAAACCAAGGGTAAAACATGCATATAAATTTTATTTTTTTAACAACATTAAATGTTCTTATCCAATGAGAAATTTAAACTCAATAAAAAGTAAACCAATCAGTCACTTTTTAACCAAGCACTAGAAAAATATTATTAAACACTCCCAAGAGTTCATGACACATACAAAACCAAGCCAATCCAAGAAACATGGCTACCGATAGAGGACACTAGGTAAATCCTTTGAAACTGTCTAGAAAGAGATTCATTTTTAAGCGCCAAATAAATATTCCTATGATGGTTGAACATACAAGTTCATTAACCCAAGTTATAATGATACACAAATAATAAGTACTAACATAAATCTCACACAAACCACTTGTCCTTTAAAAACCAGGCTCAACAAACTCAATAGGGTAGAGGCACCAATGGATAGCCAAAGACATTATCAACTCAAGTGGTGATCTAGTAGTGCAGACATCGATCAATAGATTAATCATACATGTTTCATCTTGTCTTAGTCCATAGAGGCAAAGGTGTTTCTCTGCAAACATCAATAAACCAAGGTGTTGGTCCACAGATACAGTCGTTGGTCAATAATTAACTTCATTTTATAAACCAAATAGCCTCATACCAATGACATGGAGGTGCCACTCTACAAGTGGAGGCACTAATTAGTGCAGATGTTGGAGTCCAATCACATACACCAATTCAGAAGCTCCTCTTGAACACTAAGAAAATTAAGCTAAAATCCACGTCAACTCTAATATATAGATAAAACATGTATCCAACACCATATCGGGAATGACTTAATCATCCTCCAAGCCTACACAAGAACCACTATGTTCATTTTAGAACACCAATCAAAGTGGGTATATATGAT
>JAGRRI010010129.1:0-11828 GCA_018584345.1 Thuja plicata
ACATCTATAAGTCGGGTGACCCAATTGGCCACAATTATAACATTTCATACTTGCAAAGTATGAGTTGCTTCTACCTAAATTTCTTCCTCTACTAGAGCCTTCTTAAGTACCTCTACCTCTGGTATAATCCCCTCTTGGACTAGTTTCACTACCATGCTCAGTCAACTTGGACTCTCCCTGGTTTCTTTGTTCATTACCTCTAGCTTGATAACCACCTCTATGACCCCCTTGGTCTCTTCCTCTACCTCTTCCTTTGACATTAGAGTCTCGTTTCTTCTTATTCCTTTCTTCCACCTTAAGAGCTAATTGGCGGCACTTCTAAACAGTATTTGGAGTCCACAAACTTATCTCATCTTAGATGTTTTATTTTAGACCACCCAATTATCTTGCTACCTTGATAGGTTCCTCTTCTTGAGTCTTTGATTTAAGGCATAATTTATGAAACTCCTCTGTGTAAGAGGACACATCCAATTCTTTTTGCAAAGAAAGGGCACAACCTCTTAAATATTCTTTGACATATTTTCACATCTAAAAATTCTTTCTTGAATCCTTCAAACAATTCGCTTTGTGTTCTATCTATAAAAATGTTTTGGATGTGCAGTTTTCATATAGGTCTCTTGATCTTTCATCTATATAGTATCCCTTCAATTATAATAATCATGGGAGTGAGTGGTCCAATATTCAATGACCTATCTTTTTATATCTTCAAAAAATTTGTCTTTTCGAGGAAGTCTACAAACATTTACCCAATTCTTTTGAATATTTTCATCTAACATATGTCTCTTTCATTTGATCTTAGGTAATTCTAAAATGGTTGCTGATATACCTGGTAGTTATGGTTTTTTGTTAAGCATGAGTTTTTGCAAAGATCTACGAGGAGAAAGAAAGCTAGATTGGTCTCAAGCTTTGATCCCAGTCGGTAACAAAAAGATAAAATTGGTTCCTGAAAAGAAAGCAAAGTTCACAGTATTAAAATTTGATGACCTTAAAGCCCAAATTATATACCAAGAATTAGATTTTGCTAACTACCTGTTATTCACAGATAATCATGATGAGGAAGCCAAACCTAGAGAAGTGAAAAATTAGTCTTCCGCTAAAGAAACATCACCACAAATTTGGACTCTAGAGTTTGATGGTAGTTGTGCATTGTCGGGATCCGGTGCAGGCATAGTCTTAATATCGCTAGATGGATAATGTCAGCCAATGGCTTAAAAATTAGAGATCAAGAACACCAATAACATAGAGGAGTATGAGGTCTTGCTTCTAGGAATTATTGCTGCAAAAGAGAGGTGTGAAAATCCTAAGAGCTCGAGGTGATGCCGAGTTAATTGTGCGCCAAGTTAAAAATCAATACTTTGTGAAGAATCATAGATCAGAAAATTAGAGGAACAAGGTATGGGATGAAATTGAAGCCTTAGACACATTCTTTATTGAATCTATGCCAAGAGAGTTGAATTCTAAGGCAGACTCCTTAGCATTATCAACCTCAGTGCTCCTCCCTCACCCAGATTTCAAAGATAAGAAATATCAAATAGAAGTGGTATATAGACCATCTATACCTAACAATGTGGAAGATTGGCAGGCGTTTGAAGATGATCAGAACCCCCTTCTCTTTTTAGAGTGTGGTAGTGACTTTCATAAGAATGCTCCTGGTAGTCATAAAGGAGATTTTCATGAAAATCAGAAGAAAGATAAGTCGGGTATCATTCAATTGCAAGGTAATATTATCCCTCCTCATTTGGTTACACTAGAAAATATTTTCAATAGGCATGATACTTTTGTTAAAAAGAAAAGCATTGAGAGGGGTCGTACCATTGGTGAATATGAAGGAATAAAAATTGGAAGTGAGAAAGACCCTAAGATGATCAACATTGGGAAACATTGTATTGTAGAAGAAAGGGATGAAGCCATAAAATGTTTCCTATAATATCAGGAAGTCTTCACATGGAGTTATGAAGATTTAAAAAGCTTCATGGATGGAAAATTCAAACATCAAATTCTTCTAAAACCTGACACTATTCCATTCAAACAAAAACAAAGGAATTATAATCCCAAGGTTGCTGATGCCATATTCAGGGAAGTTGATAAAATTTTGAAGGCTAAGATCATATATCCTATCCATCACTCAACCTAGGTAGAAAATATAGTGCCTGTGAGAAAGAAAAATGGGGAAATAAGAATCTCCGTGGACTTTGAAAACCTTAATCGGTCTTCCTTGAAAGATAATTACGCTCTTCCCAACATGGATCACTTATTGCAGACCGTGGATGGAGCTGAGATGATTTCCATGTTGGACAACTTCTCGGGGTACAACCAGATAAAGGTGGAAAAAGAAGATCAACACAAGATAGCCTTCACTAGTCCATGGGGTACTTTTGCTTATCATATAATGTCATTTGGGTTAATCAATGCTGGGGCTACCTTTCAGAGAGGTATGGACCTTTCCTTTAGTGATATGAAAAATAAAATAATTGGTATGTATCTAGATGATCTTATGGTGCTTTCTAGAAAAATAATAGATCACATAAAGGATTTGAGGAGAATGTTGCAGAGGTGTAGAGAAGATAGGATTTCTTTAAATACCAAGAAGCCAGTCTTCTGTGTGACTGAAGGGAAATTAATGGGAAACATAGTTTCTCAAGAAGGTATAAGAATCTATCCAGAAAGGGTTAGGTCAATCCAGGAACTGAGCTTACCCGTAAACAAGACTTGAGTAAAATCATTCTTCGGTCAGGTAAATTTTCTCAGAAGGTTCATCCCAGATTTTTCAGAAATTACTAAATGTATAGTGGATATGATGAAAGGGAATGTGAATTTTAAATGGAATGACCCTGGCAAAAGAGCCTTCAAAAATATAAAGAACACCATAGCTAATGCTCCAGTATTGTATCACCCGAATTACAAATTAAGATTTCATAATTTATTGTTACTCCTCTGAGCATACTTTGTCAGCTATTCTCATGCAAGAAAATGAGGAAGGGTTTCAAGCCCCTATCACCTTTATGAGCACACCTCTGAAAGATCATGAGTTGAAATACACTCAGAGTGAGAAACATGCTTTTGCAGTAGTAAAGGCTTTAAAGAATTTCAGATTCTATATTTTACATTCTCACTCCCTTGTATATGTGCCTGACATTGCAGTAAAAAGTGTATTAACTCAAAAAGATGTTGGATGTAATAACAGAGGAGCATAGGTGGCTAAGAAACAAGAATATGACATGGAAATTAAAACCACTAAGACGGTGAGAGGAAATGCACTGTGCAAAGCAATAGCAGAAAATCAAATGGATGAAGACCCTGAAGTGACGCAATTGGTTTTGGCAGTAAGTATGCAAGAACCCTGGCTTGAAAACATTGTATATTTTCTGGTGTATGGTGAGTGCCCCAAAGGGTTGAATCCAAAGCAAAGGAGAGAATTAAAGTTGAAAGCCTCTAAAAATGTTATTTGGGAGGATAGTTTTTATAAGAGGTCGATAGATGGGACTTTCCTTCGGTGTGTAGACAAACAACAACATGAAAAATTGTTAAAGGTGTTGCATGATGAAGATTGTGGGGGATACTTGTCTTCATCAGTGAATTCATTCAAGATATTGAGACAGTGCTATTATTGGCTGGGAATGTTCAAAGATGCATACCATTGGGTAGAAAGATGTCAGAAGTGCAAAATGTTTACTGGAAAGCCACATTTAGCAGCTCTTCCCCTTAGACCAGTGATCATTGAAGGTCCCTTCTAGCAGTGGGGCCTTGATTTTATTGGCCCTATAAATCATACATCTAGTGTAGGTCATACCTATATAATCACTGCAATAGACTATTTTATGAAATGGGTGGAGGTGAAAGAAACTAAGTAAACTACATCTGAAGTAGTATGTGAGTTTATTAAAGAAAACATCCTGGTAAGGTGTGGTGTACCTATCAAGCTAGTAATGGATAATGCCACATATTTCTCTTCTTTAGAAATTAATGAATTTTTTTATAAGTATGGAATTGTGGTTAGTCACTCATCCTACTATTTCCCACATGGCAATGGTCAGGCTGAATCCAGCAACAAGAACTTGGTAAACATCATGAAGAAACTCGTGACAGATAATCAGAGAACCTGGCATAAGAAAATACGTGAAGCACTTTGGGCACATAGGATGACCCCCAAAAAATATATTGGTGTTTCCCCCTTTGAGATGTTCTATGGAATTGTAGCCAGTCTTCCATTGACATTGGAATTGGCAACTTGCAAATCGAGGACAGTGATAGAAGATGGCATATATGAAGATGTTTTAGAAAAGAGAATCCTATATTTAAAAAAGCTTGAAGAGAAAAGAGACAAAATGGTAGATCACATCGCACAGCATCAAATGCGTGTGAATAATTTATTTCACAAAAGGAGTAGGCCTCAAAAATTTATGGAAGGAGATATGGTACTGCTATTGGACAAACGTGGGGCAACTAAAGGTATGCATGGAAAATTTGAGACATTGTGGAAAGGGCCTTTAAAGATTCATCAGGCATTTGAGAAGAATTCTTTTAAATTGACTTATCCAAATTGTGAGGCACTTCCCCTGACTTACAATGGTGAGGACTTGAAGTTGTACCAGATCTAAATCTAAAACAGGTAACCCCTATATTGTACCATAGTTACGTTTATTTCTTGTTTTTGTTTTCCTTAGTTAGGTTTTCTTTCCCTATTTTCTTTGCATGTTTTTCCTTAGTTTAAATGTTGTGAGCCACCTTTTTATTGACCTATAAGAAACCAAAGACTTGAGTTCCTTGCTTGGACATGTGAATGTCCATGTCCCTAGATAGAACCAACTGTTGCCCCATTTTTGTTCTACATATCTTTAGAGAAAAATGGATGTTTAGTGCATAGTAATAGTCTTGAAAACATTGTGCAAGTCATGAGTCTAAGTATAGGTTACCCCCTTAGGCTAGAGAAACCTTTATCGGATTTTCCCAAATTACCTTCTCCTTTGTAAGTCAGGGTTTTTTCTCTGAGATCATGTCGTATTGGGTAGGTTAGGTTCCCAAATCTGATAAAGGTCACGATTCAGAGGTTTCTAACATTGATCTTATGTGATTTTGGAACCTTTAGCTTTGATACTTCATTTTGTCTCATCGGTGGAAAATTGGTTCTGGGCTTCTCCCTAGCGGATAATCACCTACAAAGTGCCTTTTGCATAATCAACAATTTTTAAAGTCTTAGCGATCAGTGAAAGTTGAAAATAGACAATTGAGGCTAGAAAGACTATTGTACTCAAATTGAATCCCTATGGGCCAGAAGAATGACCAAATGATAAGAAATCAGAGACCTAAACTTATTGGTGGAAAAGTAGAAAGTAGCTTCTCTTCTACTCCAACAAGTGGGTTTTTACCCGCAAGATGCACTTTCTGGCAGATTTTTATATGCAAGATTTATGAAGAAAAATCAACCTGTGAGGGGACTTAAGGCATAAAGAAAATAGATAAAATAGTCTCACATCATTTTAACATTGTAACAGGATAAAATTCCTCGTTGGGGGATTTCTGAGTAGGGAGTGGTCCAAAAACATTTCTCCACCCAAAGGAGAAGAAGAAAATAAATTATCCGCTATCTCCAAATAGTTTCCGTTACATTTATCTAAGGTGAAAAGATGTTTCTTAATGGCCTATAGAGGTAAAGTAATTAATTCAAATAAGGCCATTTTTCTTCATAACAAACTTCTTCATAAATTCTTAAGTCTTTTCATTTGTGTGGCACGGGAAGTCAGCCGTTAACGGTAAGAAGTTAGAAATTATAAAATCAGTGAAGTGTTGCAAATAGGAACTACCATCTATTTGATGAATTGACTAAATTGAAATGCCTGGAGATAATTGTTCCTTACTTTCATATTCCTGAGATAGATTCCTAGGTCCTGATTAAAATCAATCGAAGCATGGCTACCAAATTTATGGGATTTGATGGGATGAATGACATCACTTCCGACATGCACAAAATCACGAAAACCTCTCTGAGATTCTTTGATATGTAGATCTTTTATAGCAGGCTGAATGATGAAAGGATACATCCCATTATGGATAAACTGAAGGAGAGTGGATTAGTCGAAGCCACCGATTTCCCTATTTCAATTCAAGCTCCAGAGCTTGTTTGTGAATGCATAGCTCGCTATAATTTAGACACCAAGCAAATTCTTATGCCGGATGATATGGTGCTACTCTCTATTGACCGAGACTCCATCTAGAACTCCCTTCATATTCAAGAGCAAGTGGAATACTTAGAGATGACATACAGCCAGGAAGTTACTAAATATGGATCTAAGAAGACTTTGTGGAAGAAGGAGATAATGAAGACATGGTTCCAGGAGTCGAGGAGCACCAAGGGCAAGTGGCCCAAAAAACTATATGACATGAACCTCAAGCTAGAAATTGTAGACATCCTATTATTTCTTCACAAGATCAGAGGTGAGAGAGATGCACTTAATTTCACTGAGCACCATTTCTTCCTAGTTCAGGTGATTTACTCTTAGCATAATTTTAGTGATTGGGATCACATGGTAAGTGAAAATCTTTCAAATGCCCTAAATAGAGCTAAACATCAAAACAAGTTCTATATGTCCTCGATTTTGTTATATATCTTAGCTATAATTCAAATTTGGCCAAGATTTCCTAGACTATAAGAATTCCTGGAGGATGTTAAGAGTTATGAATTCTTCCCTTGTTTTCCATTACATAATAGTTATACTGATTATCTCAAAGTTAATGATGCATTCACAATGAGACTGTGCAGGGAGTTACAAGGTTTCCTAGAAAGGAGATTTTGTCCAGAATCCATGACATTTATCAACCAATTTGGAGCTTATTTTAGCCAATTTGCAAATTTCTCATACATTCATCTTCTAGGATTCGATGATTTTCCTTTGAAGCTGCCCAGGTACCGCAAAAACATGATCATGTTGGTTGACATAATGAGGCAAGAAGTCCAAGTGAAACAGATCTATATGGGCACAAGGAAGAAAGGCTATGATTTCGTAATGACTATTGGAGCCTACAATTGTACATCCTAATCCGATGGAAAGAATGTTTTGAAAGCATTCTCAAAGAAGTTTCAATTGGAAACGTATGATGTTGTGAGGCCATAGTATGATCCTGTGAACTATGCCCAAGATTACTTGCAAATGGGTCACACTATTCATCACATTGGTGATATAGAAGACTATTGGGCCAACTGTAAAGATGATCTAGAAAGTAGAGATTGATTCTATGCAAGATTAACTATTCAACAAATCAAAAGGTTCAAAGATAAGATTGCAGTTGAAGGAATGGAAGATGATGACCAACATATGTATGATGATACATACATACAGAAGATTAAGCCCCTTCCTATAAGATCTGAACCCATGCTAGGTCATTCAATTGATGACTTGCAGACCTTGATGGGTGGGATCTACAAAAGGATAGAGCAGTTGATCGAATGGATGGCGGGAAGAAGGAAGAGGTCGAAAAGGAAGCCTCCATCTCGACAAACTCCTGCAAAAGTGTCTGGGAGTACTCCTACATCATCTTTGGTGACTATCCTGACCGCAGCCAAGGAGCTAGCTCAACCAATAAGTTGAGGTGATGAGCCTCCTGAAAAGATGATTCCACTGGTCAAGACATGCGGAGATGGCTAAGCTCCTATCATTGGTTCCATAGAAGAAGCAGTTTCTACAGACCCAATCAAGTCTACGGCTGAACCTGTTAAAAGTGAAGAAATAAAGCAACCAGTTAAAGCCAACACTTTGGGCACACAAGGTGAGACCTTGATTCAAGATATTCCAATGCGAGGGTCCCCTGTCATAGTGGAAGTGGGTGAAGATAATTCTAGCACTGCATCCATAGAATCAGATGAGGAGGCTGGAAAGCAATAGAAAGTTGCTCAAGTCACTAAATTATTTTCCTCCTCTCCTACCTCAGTGAATCCATTTTCTTCCAAACCTAAAGCTACAACTTCAGTCATTAGGAAGTCGTTCATAGAATAATTGGTCTCTACCACCAAAGTTACTAGCGTGGATTCTTGGATAGAGGACACTCTAGAGCGCAAGAGGAAGAGGATAGAAGAATGAGCTTCTAGCAAGGACACTCTTTCATGGGTCTTACAATCTAGTGCCACCATGAGAAAGGTGAAGAAAAAAATTACATTGTCTACATTAGGCCAAGACCCAGAAACATGGCATTTCACTATGGAAGTAGCAAAGGCCACAAAGGAAGGCAGGTTTGAAGATTTAACTGCTTCTAACTTTGAGCTGCATTCATTGGATATGGGGATAGCTCATCATGATACTAAGGTGGATTGGTGTAAATCCACTAATATTGTAATTGAAGAAGATCTTGAGGAGCTCAAGACTGCTAAAGTCCAACTTAAAGCAAAAGTCGTTGAACTAACTAAGTTTATCAAGCAGTTAGTTACTCAAGTTGTGAGCATTATGAGTGCCCAAACCACTTTTGATCCCAATGCTGCAGAGAATCAAGCCATTATAGCCAAGTTGCAAGAAGATAGACATTTTGGGTAGATTGGTAAACGATGGATCAAGAGGCTCAAATATAAAGGAATGGTAGTTATTGAGTAGCTGGGTGATACTCTCCTAAAGTTGGAAAAGGAGAGAAACAACATTGACAAGAATTTGCTCAGTCTAACATCAGAGAGAGTGAAGTGTCAAGAATGCATAGTAATGCTACAAGTAGCTGTTAAAATGAAGACTAAGGAGGTAATAAAGGAAAAGATATTGCAAAAAGAAGATGAGCCTTTGATCGAATGGCTTTAAAGCATGGAATTTAAGACTGAGATGATCATCCAAGTCGAAGGAGGGTTGTAATAGACAGAAGTCAAAATCAAGGAGGAACAAAATAGAGATTTTAAACTCCTTCAGGGTCTTCACACAAATTAATAGACAAGTAGTCATGGAAAGGAAATGATCGGAGTGACCAACATGAAGAAATCCTTCTATGATTATGTGCATAAGCTAGAAGAATAGTCTTCCTCTCACTTGGATAAGGTGCTGGAACTCCAACAGTTGAGTGGATGCATCTATAAAGCCATGGAAGAGATGAAAGATCAGGTAGATGTGGTTAAGAGCATGGCCAAAGATCATTCCCGATCGCTCATTAGATATACCAATGTCCATATCAATAGGCATGAAGAGATTATTTAGGTCATCATAGTTGTCACCACCTATAGGGAAAAAATAGATAAGGGGAATTAAATGGAGGCATAAATATATTCCCTCTTATACTAAATTTTTATAGAGCTTGTAACGGATAAACATTTTTTTATCATTTATGGTTAGGGAAGTTGAACCATTTCAGTTACCCCTTTTTGTAGCGGTCAAACTCTGAAGATCTATATGTACTATTTTGAAAATCAATACAAACTTGTTGGCTAAATTTTGGTGTGAAGAACTTCGTTTATGCTGAGTAAAATTCATTTATATCTAAATGCCAATGTTTTAACTATTCCACTGCATTTATCTTTCTATCAATTTGAATGTTTCTTTAGATTGGATTTATAGTTCAAGATTAAATCGAGTTTCTATATTATTATTTGATATAATTAATTGAGGGGAAATCTAGGTGTCACCCATAGATTATGAGAAATGTTCTTATGAAGTAGATCAATTCATTTTTATTATGCTATCATTGATCATTTATTTTAGTGTTTTCATCTTCATTATCAGTCCATGCATTAACAATTTTAGGATCTTATATGATTTATAAAGTCTTGAAATTTGGCCAGATAGAAAGTTGGACATATTAGCCTAAACTAGTTCCTGTCTAGGCCTAGTTTGGATTACCTCTTCTGTTCCCGGGTTAAGAACAAACACCCATGAAATTAGGAAAGAACAAATTTCATTGAAGATTAATCACTTAAGGGAACTATACCTTCAAATTTAGAGGGAAATCAATTAAATTCAGTTACATTTCCCAACTGTTGTTTTCAATTGTTTCTTTAATAATTGGGTATTTTAAAGTTAAAGTGAAAAAGAACAATCTATTTACTAACAACCCTTTAAGACCTAATTAGTTCCAATTAGACCCATTAGGACATAATTATATCCAATTAGAAGGTATTAGGTCCTAATTAGATCCAAATTAGATCCTTTAGGACCTAATTAGTTCCAATTAGACCCATTAGGATCCAATTAGACCCTTTAGGACCTAACTAGATCCAATTAGAAGGTATTATGACCTAATTCGATCCAATTAGACCCTTTAGGACATAATTAGATCTAATTAGACCCAATTATACCCTTTAGGACCCAATTAGATCCATTTAGAAGGCATTATGACCTAATTAGATCCAATTAGACCCTTTAGGACCTAATTAGATCAAATTGGAAGGTATTAGGACCTAATTAGATCCAATTAGACCCTTTAGGACATAATTATATCCAATTAGAAGGTATTAGGACCTAATTATATCCAATTAGACCCTTTAGGACCTAATTAGTTCCAACTCGACCAAGTAGAAGCTAATTAAACCCTTTAGGAACTAATTAGTTCCAAGTAGACCCATTAGGACCTAATTATATCCAATTAGAAGATATTAGGACCTAATTAGATCTATGAAAGTATAGATTCTATGAAAGTACATATAACACACATACGTGCATGAAACATCAATCATAGATCACGTATGTAAAGATCAAGTATGTAAACATAAAACATAGACATCAAGTACTGCAAGCATGAAACATGTGTCAATCATGTCAAACATAAATCAAAGTGTACAGTACATATGTCAATCGACTCTAGAGTCTATAAATTAAATAATATAACATCAAAAATATGTATGTATGTAATATGTCTAGATCAAATATAAAAGTGCCTAACACTCATCATGACGACTCCTCACTAAGCGGTCATGCCCAGAGTGACTATCATGCTGTGAAGGATTGTAGATCCCTATACATGTACATGACATAAATACATACATACATACATACATATACATACATACATGACATACATACATACATACATGACATACATACATACATACATACATATATACATACATGACATGACATACATACATGCATACATGTACATAACATACATACATGACATACATACTGATGCAGGAGCATCCTGGGTGTAAGGGCAATCTTGCATCACCCAAAAATATTTCTGTTTTCTTTTCAATAAGGGCTACATTGTGCAGAGCTGCTATTTATGGAAACTTGCTATTTTTAGTAAGCTGGCCATACGATCTCGGAATGTTCTGATTTTGCATGTGGAGGTTCATTTCAGTCATATAAGCCTGCCAGTAAAGTCTCATGGCTAGATTAGGTCTAGTTTTGAAGATATTGAAAAATTTTGGTATTGAAAACTGGGTACAGAAACTTCGAGCTCAGTTTTGAAGGCTTTAGAGGCCCCAAATGAGGTCGAAACTTGGGTTCAATGATGCTTGCATATCAAGCTGTTGTAGAGCGCTTCGTGGCGTTTCCGAAATGGGGTTATAATAGTCAATCGAGTCAACTGGTGATGACTTATGGTCTCCGGAAGTTGGGTCACCTGAAATAGCAGAAAATAATTTTCCTTCAAAATTTTTGGGTTTCAAAAGTTATTTTGAGCCGACTTTGATGTACTAAATTAAAAAATAAAATAATTCTAAGTTTGGTCGGCCCTAAGGGCTAAATTTCTGGAACCTTCTCGGGCGGTGGAAATTGCCTATATAAAGAAGGCCCGTAGTGTCGTTTTAGGCAGTTCGGGACAGTTCTGGGTAGATCTGGGTAATAATTCGAGGCTTTGTCCTACAGAATATTGTAAGTGAAATGCCCATGTGGCTTTGCATATTGTAATTCTGAAAGTTTGTAATTCCA
>JAGRRI010010175.1:0-14454 GCA_018584345.1 Thuja plicata
AAACCCTTTGCCGTAAAATATGGAGACGAATGCAGGAGGGGAAAATAGTAAATGGGAGGGAAACGTGTAACACAAGTGACAGTACAGAGAAATAATGTTGGAGCAGTAGAGATCGCAATGAATGATACGATTAATGATTAAATTCTGAGACAAATCACAAAACTGTTTACCGGCAGCCTGAAACCATTTTCTGGCAACTATTTTCAGGTGTGAGACAACTTCCGGTTGCTAGCAACTCCACAAGGAAAGCCTATCGGCTAATTATTTATATGAATATGTATTATATATGAGGTATATTACTCAAGAGTAATATAGGAGTAGAGAGGAAATTTTGGTGTATTATTTGTATAAATATGTGCTATATATGAGGTATACAAGAGTAGAGAGCAATATCTGGGTAGAGAGAGATGTATGAGTAGAGAGAGAGAGAGAGAGTATTTATATATTATAATATAATAACTTAAAATTTTGTAAATAAAAAATAATATCTAGGAGGTTTTAAAATATAATTAACTATTTATACATTCTATTTATTATTTATCCATGTAATAACTATAATATAATATATAAATTAAATTCAAAATAAATATATTTTTAAATACATTATTTTATATTATCTTATATAAGTATCTATTTAGTATTTACATTATATTAAAAAATACAATATAATATAATTATAGCATAAAATTTTATATAAACTAAATATATAATTCCAAATAATTTTTTAATAATTTATAATAGATAAAATATATAATAAATATAATCATAATATTATATTACATATAAATAAAATCAAGCAATCTTGGTTGTCATAGGTCGGTAGATTGACCATGATAAAATATGTAATTTCATTAGTGCCTATACATCTAGTGTTATATTGCATTACCTACAGGCGTGTCTAACAAATTAAACCAGATGATAAGAAAATTCTTATGGCAAGGGAAAAAAGATAAGAACAAGATAGCATTAGTGGCCTTGAAAGAGATTTTCAAAACAAAAAATGAGGGTGGAGTTGAAATTAGAAATCAAGCAATCCATAATAAAGCTTTGGGGGGCAAACTAGTATGGAGGATGCATAAGGAACCTCACAAGAAGTGGGCATAGATTTGGCAAAGGAAGTATCTAGACAATGATAGACCAGAGGGCATATTAGAGACCCCAACTCCCCTAAAGGATCTCGAGTGTGAAACTTTATGCAAAAAAGTAAGTCAATTATATTAGTTGATTATATCTCATGGGATATACATGATGGAAGCAAGGCTCTTTCTGGTCTAATTTATAGGCAGGATATCCTAGTATTGACAGTATCTTAGATAGAACAAATGTCAAAAGCATTTTGATATAGAGATGGGGTTCTTGAGTCAGGGACTATGTAGTTGTTGATGTTATAGATAACCTAAATGGATGGAGATGGAAGGATTTTAGCAATCTCGGTCTCAAGATTCAAGAAGTGGAACTTTTGTAGAATCACTTATTCAAATCACACATAGTCTTAACTTTGATATGTAAGAAATAATTTCATGATGTTGAGATTTCGATGATATCTTCAAAATATCTAATAAATTTCTAATTGTAAATAAAATTATTTTGGCTTTCTACCAATTATTACCTTCGAGAATTATAGATGAAAGAGTTGGCCCCATAACGGTTATGAGCCTTGCAAATGTTGAGTCATAGTAGGCATAGACATAATTATGACTACTATTTTCTTTGTTTCCCAATTTCTCTATTACTATTATTTGTAAATGTTGAGTCATAGTAGGCATAGACATAATTATGACTACTATTTTCTTTGTTTCCCAATTTCTCTATTACTATTATTTGTAAATATATATTATTGGTTTATATTTTTCATGAAATTTTTATATTATTAATGAATTGTATATCTTTTAAAAGTATAAGCATAAAATATATAATTCTAATGATTTTATTTAATGTATATTTTTTTTTACCTAACGATAGTAAATACATAATTAATTTTCAAACATGTTATATTATTTATCTCAGTTCAATTGTATATTATTATTTAATAGTATTTAATTATTTTACGAAACTCTTGTATACCTAGCTCAACTACTTGTAGATGAATCACCATCCCTAACTCTTGTGGTATCATTGCAGTAACTGATTACATGATGTGATAGGAAAAATAAGTGTAAAACAATCTCCTCTAGATTTTATGATGCCCGACCATCCACTTGATTCACTATCATAGAAATCATTTGCAATTTCGTCAGCTTATCCATATTTTCTAGGATTGACACTACAAGCTTGTTGCAAGGTATAAACAAGTTTCTCAATTATAGTGCAGTTCATAAGAGAAGATAGCATTGCCAAGCTATGCTTTTTGCAAGACAAAAGTGAACCCAATTTTGCATAATAGATGCAATACAAGGAATTAATCTGGTTCATAGGCACCTATTCAATGCTCAACATTGTAGCAATAAGCATTTCGTTTATTTTTTTAATTGTTCTTGCTATTAATTCAAACAATTGGGTTTTTAGTATTCAGTGTCACATACATTCGATATGAACTATTAGTTGATGGTCCTCTTTTTCACAAGGCTCAAGTTCACATGTACTTAAAATTGCTCGAACCAGATATTACCCAGGTCCTACGCTACTCATTTGGGTTCAAATCACACAGAATATTAACTTTGATATGTAAGAAATAATTTCAAGATGTTGAGATCTCCAACTTGTTCGGGTGTAGAGCATTGCTTCCATAATTTATCTCCTTGAAATTATAGATCTCAACACATACTTATATAACCTTGGTTGATCGAAAGTGGATAATAATAATTCAAAAGAATCAAAATCTATGAAAACAATGAAAAAAAACAAACAAAGAAATGTACTAAATTATAGTATACAATGATGTACATGTGTAAAGACCTATTTTTTCATATAATTGATTACACAATCTTAAAATTAGTTTACATCTTCCTTCTATTTACGTATCGGCTAAACCCTTGCACCTCTTATCGGTGCAAGTGCTAGTTTATTTATTTACCAAACCCCTTGCTTACCATCCTAATGACCTAATTTTGCTTGGGAAGCAAGAAAAAACATGTTTCACCTTTGTGAGCATCACCTAGATCTAATGAGTGCTAAGTGTTTCGTTCATTCTCATGAGAGATGGGTTCGTGTGAACCACTACTCATGAAATATGGATCAATGAGTTTGACTAAAAAAACTACACGTTTCTTCACGGAATGTTGTACGGTCTGAACAAACGGGGATCTTAGCGGAATTGTCCAAGGGACTCCGTCATTATTGTACGGGATGATGCATACGCCAGGCAAGATCTGTGGAATGAATCTGTGTCTTCCAAATCTGCAACGACGCATAATTCATAAAACAAAAATGCCAACGTTACGGACTCCGTGCATTTCACTAAGGCCCCGTTTGTTTGGGGAATTGGAATTTGACTCAAAACCTTATTATCACAAAATCAGGTTTTGAAATCCCGGTTTTGCATCTTGGGGAATTGGAATTTGACTCAAAACCTTATTTTATCAAAACCAGGATATGATTTCTAATTCCATCTATTAGTAGGAAGATGATGCCACTCATTTTGGTGTCTAAACCTGGTTTTACTTGACAAATCCAGAATTGCAATTTAGAGAAACAAACAGCGGATTTGCAAAGACGAGAAGTGTCACTCCCAAAACCGGGAAGTGTCACTTCCAATTCCTGCAAACAAACGGGGCCTAAAGCCCACTGAGGCTTCTCGAAGATGCACAAAGTCTCTCAAAGCGGTTCTCAGCAATGGTGGGAGAAAAGTTTGTGCTCGCCGTTGGGTCATCGAGACCAAATAACTTCAGGAAGGAAAACCAAAGAAGCAGAGAGGAACGTGAGATTCAGCTTGAGGTCCGCAGAACAAATCTGACCGCTCGTATTTAATATAGGAAACACGTTCAAAAGGTGTATCGTCGTTGCTCAGTGACCTAACCCGTTCCCCTTAAATAAATTTAAAAGTAAGTTGCACAATCTTTGCTTGGGCGGCAAGCAAAAACAGAACGTTTCTTTACGGAATACCGTACTATCCGAACAAACGGGAATCTTAATTGGAATTGTTTTGAGTGGACTTTCTGAGGTGGTCTAGTGGTGGAGAACTTGTACTCTTGAAAGAGAGGTCACAATGAAAGAGAGGTCACAAGTTCAAATCCTATTAGGGGTAGGGTATGTACGCCTCGTTTGTAGCACAGTCAGGTACCTCCCGCAAGGAATATGGGGTAGTCCCATATTGCTGTCACCATATGTAGACCAAAAAGCATATGGCTGGTATCGTGGACTATAAAAGATCCTTTCCTTTCCTTTTCTCTCATTAATGTACGGTAGGTTGTATACACCATCCACCTGTGGAATGGATCTGCACCTTACAAAGCCACAACAACACATTATTCATAAATAAACAGAAAAGTGACCAATTGAGACCACAACACTGGTCAATTGTTGTCACCGCTGGCCAATTGAGACCACAACACATGGCACGGACTTCTAGAAGGGCAAAATTGTGGTCGAAATGCTTATTTTGAAACTGTTTAACACAACACACCAATTTTATTTTATAGATTTGTTTTTAATATGCTTTGTGGCCAAAACAAATGGATGATAAGTTGGGTTCCACCTAAATTTGTATTTCTAAGATATATGGATTAGGATTAGGCGATGGTATTCGTAGCTACATTATTAATTCTATGTATTCTGAGTTTCTAAGTGGCATTTTGGACTTTAACCATTTTTTGGTTGTCTTTATATATAACTTAAGTGCTTATTGTTTCGATTTTTGGATAGTTACAACAAATGTTGTAGGGTTTGTTATACGTGATTTTGGGTTGTTACATCCCATACCTATTTTTTGTTGCCCTATTAACCATTCACTTTGACAATGACAACTTGCACAATCAATCTAATCCTTATGCATGAATGTCTCAATAATCATGCACTATAAGTACCAATAAAGTTGCATAATTGGTCTAATTACGTTTTTTCTCTCTACTATTAGGTATTACTAATGACTAACTATTGGTGCACTACATGATATTTTAGTAGGCTTTTAATTAGTGAAATCCAATCAACCATACACATATGGTAATGGACCTCTTCCCCTATCAATTCTCTTGTCCCATCTAAATCTATATTTCTATGAAGGAAGTTGATATTGCTTTAGAGCTCAATACTAAGTCTAGAAATAATAAATATGAAGTCTAAATTTATCTTGTTTTTCAAAGGAGGTTCACTTAGTTTTAGAACACATTATTTTAAGTCTAATAAGAAAAAAATATTTCCTTTCTAGAAATTTGCATAAATATATATACATGGTTTTGTTAGGGTGTATATATGGATTAAACGAATCCTTCATTAGCTCTTAAGTGTTTAGTGTTATTTTTTTCCTATTAAAAATGAAGGAATTTTATATTTCAAACTTTCATTTTTAAACAAAATTTTGTTCCAATTATCAATTTAGATATCTTTACATTAATTGTCTAACTATCGTAGTTTTGTATGGAAATAGTTGTCGCATTATATTAAACCAAAATGGTTAGTTAGATATTCTTTGAATTTCCTATGCCATATTTTTTTTTCATATAATTTTATTTATAATTTCCATCACAAAATAAAAGTGAAGGGGTTAGTAGTATATTTCAATTTGCAAATAACATATTCATTTCAATAGTAATGTTGTTAATGATGTATCCCTCTGCTTCTTTTGTATTATCATCACATTGCTTTACTTTTATCATATCAAAATTTATTTCTTAAGAGAGATAATGAAGGTCTAATGGCATTCTTGTGCAAATTGAGATGTTCTAAGATATCGAATCCTTCTTAGGTAGAATATTCCACAAGTAGATTCATTAAATGAATTAGATATTCGAGAACTTCAACTCATGTGCAATTTCACAAAATCTTGTCATGATCATATAAGGTCCATCTAGAAACTTGATGTTTGAGCCTTTGAGTCCTAATTCTTCGATGAAAAATTCCTTATAAGGATGCAATCTCTAAAAGAACATATCCTCATACTCAATTGATAGTTTAGTACATTTCTAATCTAAATAGAACATATGTTTATTCGAGGCGTACTAGAGATAATATTTTAGTGATTTATCACGTCTTACCTATGCTTAACCAAGTCACTAGTTAATTGTACTCTACTATTTTTGAGTGCTAAATTAATATAAATCGATACACCATAGTTGTATAATACCATATTTAAGAAAATATATTGATTACAAATGGTGGGTGGTGTTGTAAGAGTATTCTCCCAAGTGTAACCGGTTAATCCATGTTAACTATTAATTTAAAATATGATTATTCAAGTAGCCTCAATCCACTTATTCATTATTTTTGTGTGTGCAAGTTGATGGTAAATTATGCTAGGTGTGAGTTTTGTATTAATCAAATGAAATAATTCTTGTTAAAAGAAGATAATAAATCTACCATCTCTATCCCTAAAAATATTTTTCAAGCAACTCATATAGTCTAAACACTTACAAAAATAAATCTGCTAACTTATGTGCTTTGAGTTCTAAAATAATAGCGAGGAAATATGCATACTTTATTATCCTATCGATAAAAACATAGATGCATATTTACCATGAACCTTTGGGAGGCTTGTGATGAAATGTACAGATATACTTTCCCACTTGTTTTGGTATAAGCTTGAAAATTGTAAGAATACTCAGAACCATTGTAGACCAAGTGATTAAATTTAAACTTAACCTTGATTGGATCTACCCCAAACCATTTTCACATAAGAGGTAAATTACGAGCTGGTATCACTAAACATATAAGAAAAAAGGCTAAGGGGGAGATGTTGGGCCTATAATACACCACCACCTTTCTCCCTCGCATGAAGATCATGGTGTACACCGACTACACTGTATATTCTTCATCAACATACATTTCCATACACTCCTCAGTAGAATGGCGTGGCTAAGAAGAAGAATAAAACCTTACAGAAGATGACCAATTGCATGTTATAATACAGGTCCATGGCTCCATCGTTTTTGGCAAAGGTTGTCAATTCTGCCAACTACATTCAAAACCGTATGCCTTAGAAGTAGTGACCAACATGTCTTCTGTAGAGCTTGGTCTCATGCCAAGCCCAAATTTCCCTACTTCAGAGTATTTACCAATGATGTACAAACATTCATTCCAAATGGGAACACAATGTAATGAAGAAGAAGAACTTTAGTAGTTCATCTTTTTGGCTATTGTGATAATGTTAAGGGTTTTCATTTGTTTGAACCTAACATCGAGAGGTGCTTTTTTTTACATGATGTTAAAATTTATGATTCTTCCACTCGGAAGGACAAGCTTATCCCTTTCTTCTTCCTAACTCTTCTTTAGAGAACGTTTTGATTTGAGATGATGATGGTCTTGATGATCTTGTTTCTAATGCTAGTGTTAATGATGAGGGTGATATCGATCTTGTTGTTGACATTAGTCCATCCTCTCCTCCTACCCCACCAAAAACCATCCAACCTTTATGGTCTCACACAGTTCCTTAGGATGTTGGTCCTTTTGTTGTTGATCCAACAACTACACACAACACTTATTCTTAGCCTTCAGGTACATCAATCTTTTGAGTCATGTAGTTTTTACTAGTCCCCTCAAAAGTTTTTCGATGCTTTAGGCTTTCTACAATGGGATAATGCTATGATAGAGGAGTATTCTTCTTTGATGAAGAATCATACTTGGGATTTGGTTCCTCTTCCTATTTAGGAAGAAAGTTGGTTTGGCGTAAGTGGGTGTATTGTAGAAAATTTGCAACCAATAGCTATATTGATAACTATAAGGCTTGACTAGTTGCTATGGGCTTTTCTAAGGTTGAGGGTATTTGTATTTTTCATGTCAATGAACACATCCTCTTCCATGGTCAACATGAACCCTGCAAAGCAATGCCCTTGTGGCGATGGAGGATGGATGGGGTAGGGCAATAGATAAGAGAATAAGATTAGGTTGAAATGTGAATAATATAAAAAAAGATAGAGGTTAGGTTTAAAAATGATCTATCCTACAAAATTGATGTTTGGATTGCATACATCTCTACGAAATAAACCTCCCCCTACTACTATTAATCCTATCAGGAGCTTGAATCCATTTCAAACATAGTGGGTGATAAAAGGTCGTGTGACTATGAAGAATGAAATCCACCACTTCAAGAACAAAAATGGCGATGGCCACATGTTTAGTTTTGATTTGATTGATTGTGAGTGAATTGAAGTTCTTGTCACTTGCTTCAATGCAATTGAAGACCTCCATTGTCAACAAGTTCAAGCTGAGAGCATATATACATTATCTCGTGGTACCGTCAAAACAACAAACTAGTTTTACAATAAGCTTAACAATGATATAGAAATCACTTTAATAGATGATTTAAGGCTCAACCTTTGTGGTGATGACCTCTTAATTCCAACACTTCAATTTTTGTTCACACCCATTGGAGATATCCACACTCAGTCTGCTAACTCTTCTATTGATCTAGTTGGAATTGTCATTTGTGTTGATCCTTCCTTTACAATAAAAAGAAAAGGTGATGCAACTGAGGTCCTTAGGAGGAGTCTAAAAATGATAGATATGTACCTCCACTATAAATATTACTTTGTGGGGAAAATCAGCTCAAAAGGAAGGCACACTACTGCAAGAGATGTACCATCTACAAAAGGTTATCGTGCTTACAATAAAAAATGGTCGGGTTGCAAAATATAATGGTAAGGTTGTAAGTACACTATGCACTTCCCAGTTGTTATCAATCTTGCCATCAAAGAAACAAAACAACTACAATCTTGGTTTGCATAGAATGGAGTTGATCTTCTCATACCATCAACAAACCTTCTGGATGCACCTGCACTTTTAACACGAAAAACAATCTCCAATATTGCGCAGGACCCTTAAAATTTGACAAAGCCCCTACAATGCATCGTTAGAGCAACCTTGGTTTTTGTCAAGACAAAAAACATAAATTGTTATCCAGCTTGTCACATGAAGATTGATGGAAAACAGTGTAAAAAAAGAGTTGAACAAAACTATGAAGGACAATGGTTTTGTTCAAAATGTGTAGCTACTTTTCTAGATTATGATTATAGATATATTCTTTAAGCCAAGCTTGAAGACCCAACAATAGCTATATGGGCGACTACTTCTGATGAAGCTGCAACTAAACTCATTGGCATGCCTTCAAAAACCTCTATATGCTATAGTTCAATAAAGAAGAAGATGCAAGTTCTGAGAAGGTTATTAGACATCTACAATACAATCGATTTCTCTTCAGCCTATCAACAATATGGAAACATATAACAATGAAAAATGATTGAAAACAACCATTATTGAATTTGATAGGGTTGATTTCACAGATGGAGTCAATTTTTTTACAATAAATTCCCACGCCATGTTCCATTGGCGCATTGTAAAACATCACGAAAATCACTTGTTTTTCCCAACTCATTGTAACTATTCCTAATTCTCTTCTTTGTATCGACTACTACTGGTGTAACAACTTCTTTTGTACAGGGTTCCAAGTCCCGTTAAAAACGTGTTCCTTAGGTTGACTTTATATTATGCTTATATTTATGGTTGTGCTATGACGTCTACTATGTGCAACACTTGTCCTCTACCATGTGTTCTACATATATTTATTTTACCTTGTTTATGTTCTCTATTTCTTTGGCTTTTATGTCATCGTGCATAGTTTTCTCCATAGCCCACAATTACTATCTCTACTTCAGACTACGAGCTTTCAAATTCAATAAAACTCTACTTGGAAATAGTCTGTAGAGATGTGTTTTCTATTACTCTTTAAGAAATGCTAAAAAAACTACATCTTATTTTTCTTCTAGCATTTTACTTGAAGGCTTTTATAAAGTTTCTATTTAGAAAGGTACCGACAACACAATTTGTCCCTTTTTTGGATTCCACCCAATGAATTCAAATGCACAAGCTTCCAAAAGACAATTGCTCCATAATAAGCCCGTTGATCTGCAAGCTCGTAAGAGAAGTCACCTTTACTATGCTCGTCATAGAGAAGAAATAAGTGCACGTCGTACCATCAAACATGCTCACAACTTGGACCATCCAGTACATGACCCACTCCCTCCCCACTTGCAAGCTTCTACAAGTTCTCAAAATTCACACCCCTATACCCCATTGCAATACCTCTTCCGGCACATAGGCCTCACAGTCCACTTTCCCTTACCGCCTTGAATACTAACATGTCCTCTAACTTTTTTGAGATAGCTAGAAAATTGAGACCTAGACTAGATGCACTTTCATAGTTGCATACATGTGCTATATGTAAGGAACGCTACCTTGGTATGCATGTCTGTTCATCACCCAGTAGCATCGCTTGTAGGAGATGTGTTGCTAAGAAAGCAATACATTGCTTTAGTGCAGCCAACAATATGGACCTGCTTGATCAACCAGATGTTTTAAGGGTTCTCACACAAGTAGAAGAGATGCTCATTGCACGTGTTAATCCAATTTTACAAGTTACTCATGCTCATGTTGGACAATACAAATATAGTGGTCACACTATCAGCTTCCCACAAGATATAAAAATAATTGTAAACTCATTGCCACGTAGAATCCAAGAGTTGGATGTATTAATAATCCGCAGACTTAATACACATGGGAATGAGATACAATCTAGCTACATACAAGCCTACTTGCAACATCCACCTCACTTAGACATGGTTACACTAGTTGAATCATCAAGATCTTACACATACGCTGCTACTCGCAAAGGATGCAAATAGCGTTATAGAAAAGACAAAGAAATAGTCCAAGTCTTTCCCAAGTTTTTCTCTATTCCAGAAGAAGACTCTGAAAAATTTTAGATATTATGTTGGAGCGAATTTCTTCTGTACAAAATTTTTTGAGTGATAGACTGAGATATTGGCCTAACCATTTAAAAGAAATCATTAGCAACTAGAAGCACTTGAATACACAAAACTATAATGTGTGGCATGTTGATCGTTCAAATAAAAATGAAGTTGTCTTTGAAGATGAAAATGGTTATGATGGTGACGTGGAAAGACCTGACATTTTACCAATGAATGAGTGGGAGTTGTTGTCTCAAATGGGTCTTGCTAATATTATCAACTTAAATGAGCTTGACATGTTGGGCAAGCATGAATTTGACAACACTAACAGATGGGAAGAACACAATGTTCCTTCACAATTGCATGAAATTTCAATTTAATTTGTACAAATAAACAGGTTGTCTCAACCACATATTCATCCCATACCTAATTTGTACACCCAAAAATACACTCTATCACCTCAACAACAAATCGCCCTTTCTCTCATTAAGGACCACTCCATAGCTAATTGTGCAACACAATATTCGTACATGGTCATACAAGGAACAACAAGAACTAGAAAATCATATCTAATTAGTTGCATAAGAAATTGGCTTCAAAACTGCATACCGGAAAGAGTCAAGCCTCTCCTTGTTCTCGCTCTAACGAGAATTACAGCATTTAATATACAAGCATCGACCATACATGCTGGCCTCAAGATTCCAATTAAAGAAATGAAACCACTACAAGGACAAACATTGACAACATTTCAAGAGGACATGAAAACTATACGATACATTCTCATCGATGAGATTACGGGAAGCAATACCACGCTAACAACACCTCCCATTTGGTGGCATTTTTATAATTATAATAGGAGACCTTTCCCAATTCCCACCTGTAATGGATACACCTATCCATGCATCATGCACACTTGCAAGTTCAACCTATGACACAAATTTAATACTGTTGTAACATTGCAGACAATCTTTCAACAAGAGGGTGATGATCCATTTCAAATAAAATTTTGTCAGGCATTACAAAACATGTGTAACACAGAGCCAACCGAGCATGATTCGCAATTGTTAATGACACACACAAACAAGGAACTAACTTCAATTGAACAAGATGAGTTTGACCAAGCAATACATTTGTTTGCTACAAATGAACTAGTAGCATTCCACAATAAGAAAGGGCTAAAAAAACTACATGTACCTACTGCACTCTATGTTGCACTCAATACACAACGTCAATCCATAGAAGTTGATAATGATGACCAACTTTCATGAGAAGTCTTATTATGTAGATTTCAATGTGTAATGCTTACCACAAATCTATGGATAGAAGCTGGCCTTGTCAATGGATCTCTTGGAGAGGTCAAAGATATTGTATATCCCTTTGGCTCTAAGCCCCCATAATTGCTAGCTTATGTTACAGCTGAATTTGATAACTATAATGGTCCACCCTGGGATGAACGACATCCAACCATTGTTCTGATACAACCGATCACCCGAGGTAGGCTCACCCAGATACCACTAACCACTGCATGGGCTATCACTATACACAAATCACAGGGTCTTACCATAGATAGAACCACAGTTGATATAGATAAAACTGAAAGACAATGCCTCACCTTTACAATAGTCTCTAGAGTAAAATCCCTACAAGGTCTCTGCATTGAACTAGCTTTCTGTTTCGATCGCTATTGCAAAATGAAAAAGAATCCATACAACATTATTAGAAAGAAAGAAGAAGCTCGCCTACACTTGATCTCACATGCGCCTCATGTATGTGATTTATAGTTCAGCACTCATGTTTTTTCTTTCTTTCATTTTAGCCATTTTTCAATTGCTGACCACTTATAATTTTTACTGTTTTGCAGGTTCACCCTCCCTGATGAAGAAGCATAAACAAAAAATATTTAGTAGTTATTTTAAGCAGGACCAATTGGATAGGCATCCAAACCATGGTAATACTGTTTAGATATGTGTTGCAAAGCAAAGTTCCTTCTAGTATCACACTTTTAATCGTCTTTAAAGTAAAATTGTATTGTTGAATGTTGCGTTAATTTGATAGAACTATGAAAATATTTTGGTTTAGTTTCTTTAAACCTTCAGAAAGATTAAAAAAATGATATATTAGTTAGACTGTTAGTGACTGTGTTTTCTATTGAAATGTTTGGAATTCCAGCATATAAATATAGTCATGCAATATTGTACTTTTAATTCATCCTAAGTGGATGTTGCTCTGTACAATACTTCATTCTACAACATGACATCTTGCTACAATGAAAATTGAATACACTTCCTTCTATTATGTAAAAATTCAAATATGCTTTTACCTGAACTTGTAGATAAATAAATTGTGTAGTGTTGTAAATTGTATAGTTTTTTATGTCTATGAGAGACAATTCAGTCTTGCAGTGTCGAAGTACATGCTTTGTTTGTGACTATATATCCTCTCCCTCAAGTGCCATGTTGCATCTATGGAACTTGTCACTGTTGTAGTTGTAGATTGAGGTGACTCTTAAGGTTTGTTAGCTTCTTGGCTTTATAGACTCACATATCTTTATGTTGTTTTATTATTTTAAAATTTTAGTCTATGTAAGGAGACATTTATTCCCTCCTAATCTTTACTGCATTTCATCTTTCTTGTATCTATAGTTCAACTCTACTCTTCCTAGTATCTATTGTTGGAATATGTAAAACTACAATGCATGCAGGATGTAGTTATTTCAAGCCAATGACATGCAAATAACTCTGTTTTCTTTGTGCAGATTTCATATTTATTTCCATCCATTATTGTTCAAAAAACAGCCTTGGTTTGCTAGTCTATTTTTGTTTATACATGTGCTGGTTTTTACAAATGGAACATTTTCTAATGTGTTGAAATTTATTAAAATGCTACATTTGTTTTGGGTTATACCTTCAAAATATACAGCTTGCCTAAACTTTAACTTCAACTCATCCAAAGTGGATGTAGCTAAGTATAAAACCTCCTTCTACAATGACACATTTTTTGGAATAGTGCTTTCACCTCTATGACCTATCAGCATACCCCTTGCACCTTCTTCTGGTACAAGTGCTAGTATATAGAAATATCTAAAAAGTTCGTCACGACACATCCACACCCTACCATTCGGCAATGTCTAAATAGCAGACCAAAACATAATGGTATGTGCCATACCATCCCCCCCATACATGCCTGCCTGCTCGTCCATCAACTAAAACGTCAAATCAATCTCAGTACTGCCGTAAGCCATGACGAGCCATCTTGTCCGCCGGCAATCAATCAAATCAACAAAGCGAACATATTTTTGAAGAACATATTTTAGACTTACTGCCGCGCAAGTTTAAACTTTTGAATTGTTTTCCCACCCATCAACGAAAGTTCAAATTTTTAAATTATTTTTCCCTCCCGTCAACGCAACAAAATGATTTCAACCCGAACAGTTTTATTTGCACAGCCAAACTGGGAGCTTTGGAGTGGATATTGCAATTATAGTTGGAAATTTTATGTAGACATGTCTGCAAAATGTGGATGCATAGGCGACGGACGTGATTTGTTTGACAGGATGCCTCCAAGAAATTTGGTCTCATCGAATGCTACGATTGCAAGATATCCACGAAATGGTTTGCTGAAA
>JAGRRI010010215.1:0-16567 GCA_018584345.1 Thuja plicata
AAAAATGGAATTGGAATTCCAAAATTCTCATTTCGCCCCCAAAATGGGAATATCATCTTCCACCTAAATAGGTGGAATTGGAATTTCAAAATAAGTGGAATGGGAATTCCAATTTTTAGAAAACCAAGTTTAATATTTAATGGGGTTCGTGACTATAAAGATGTATATTATATTGCTATAAGGATGTATATATACACACATGTGTATATATGCATGCATGTATATACACATGTGTATATATACACATGTATGTATATACATACATGTATGTGTGTATATACACATGTATGTATATACATATATGTGTATATATACATACATGTATGAGTGTATATGTGTATATGTGTACACACATGTATGGTGTGTGTATATATACACAAATGTATGTATTTATATACACATGTGTGTATATGTGTATACATGGATACACACTTGTATGTGTATATGTATGGTGTGTATATATACACAAATGTATGTGTGTATATATACACACATGTGTGTATGTGTGTATATATACATAAATGTGTGTATATGTGTATACACACATGTCTATGTGTGTATATATATACACATGTGTGTATATGTGTATACATGGATACACACTTATATGTGTATATACACACATGTGTGTATACACACACATGTATGTGTGTATAAACACACATGTGTATGTGTGTATATGTGTGTATGTGTGTCTATACACACACATGTGTGTGTGTATGTGTATACATGTGTGTATACACACACGTGTGTATATATATAAACATATATATACATGTGTATATACACACACATGTATGTATGTATATATACACATGTGTGCATGTGTGTATATATACACACATGTATACACACCATATTCAAAGAAATTAAAAAATGAAGAATTAAAATTCCTTATGCATCTTCTCATTCATCTTCTGGGTGAACCAAACTGGTCAAACCATATTCTGGATTTCATTTTGAGGATAAGCATCTTCCTGAATATGCAACATCTTACTAAATTGACCATATCCAGGATATGGTATTCCAGTACCCAAACGGGCAGCCCGTTTGGGTACTGGAATGCCATATTTCAGATATGGTCAATTAAGGAAGATGTTGCAAATTCAGGAAGATCCTTATCCTCAAAATGAAATCTGAAATATGGACCGACTTGTTTGGTTCACCCGGAAGATGAATGAGAAGACGCATAAGGAATTTTAATTCTTTATTTTTTAATTTCTTTGAATATGGTGTGTATATATACACACCTACACACATGTGTATATATACATACATACATGTATGTCTATATATACATGTGTGTATATATACATAGATGTGTATATGTGTATACATGTATGTATATACACACATGTATACACATATACTTATATGTGTGTGTATACACACACACACATTTGTGTACATATACACACATATGTGTATATACACATACAAGTGTGTATCCATGTATACACATATACATACATGTGTATATACACACACACATGTGTGTATATACATATACACACATTTGTGTATATATACACACATATACACATGTGTATATATACACATATACACATACAAGTGTGTATCCATGTATACACATATACACACATGTGTATATATATACACACATACAAACATTTGTGTATATATACACACATATACACACATGTGCATATATATACATATATACACACATACATATATGTATATATACACACATATACACACACCATACATATGTATATATATACACATACATTGTGTATATATACACATATATGTATATATACACACATACATTGTGTATATATACACATATATGTATATATACACACATATATGTGTATCTACACATACAAGTGTGTATCCATATATACACATACACACATATGTATATATGTACACACATACACACATTTGTGTATATATACACACATATGTGTATATATACACATGTGTATATACACATACATGTGTGTATATACACATACATGTGTGTATATACACATACATGTGTGTATATACACACATGTGTATATATACACGTGCATGTGTATATACACACACACACACACACACACATATATATCCTTATAGCAATATAATATACATCTTTATAGTCATGGATCCCACGAAATATTAAATTTTCTTTTGTAAAAATTGGAATTGGAATTTGAAATTCCAATTCCACCTATTTAGGTGGAAGATGATATTCCCATTTTGGGGGCAAAATGAGAATTTTGGAATTCCAATTCCATTTTTTCCATGGACCCAAACATGGAATTTTGTATTATCCAGAATTAGATAATGCCAATTCCAGTCCAATTCCTACCCCAAAATGGGCCCTATTTAATGTCCACTATCCATTCTCAACCATTTCTTGATTGTGGACCTTAACTATATAAAATCAACCAATAATGTACCAAAAGAATAAGATGAGGTGTGTTACTGCAAATGAGTTTGAAATTTTTTAACCTAACATACATCTTTAATACATTCAATTATGTTGTACTTCGAATGTAAATTTCCATATACAAAATAAACAGAACAATATAGTTGTATCAATTGGATATGATTTCTAAACCAAAAGCTAAACATACATAATGATCTACAATGAATATATTCCTTGAGAAAAAATTCTTTATATATGGTACTTTCTAATGTGATGCTAGAACAATACATAGTACAAAGACAGAGAGTAGCCATTTGAGCATTAGAAGTATAGCATGACCACCTCCTTATATGCTTTCGAAGGCCGATTAATTATGGAAGGAATCAATAAGGGAATGGGTAGTTTCTATTTAATTTCAAGGTCATATCATGTATCATAGAACTTTGGCTCAATAACATGGGTGTTGAAAATGACACGTTTGATATCAGACAACTCTGCATAGTGCTGTAACCAAAATTTACAATATTAGTGATGCACAAAATATTTCCTAAGAAACCATTTTCCTTAAGGAAAAATGGAGCAAATCTAAAAAGATTTTCACATGGATTAACATAGATAATGTTTCATACATGATATCAGATCTAAGTTAAAGATTAAGTGCACCCCAATGAATCACCTACTTGAAGTGCACACATATATAGACTAGTTTTCTCACACAATTGTGCTATACAAGGATGGTCATAGTGACTGAAAATTCTATTTGCCAACATAGCATCAGCATGAGAGAGAATCTTTGAAGCTATCTTGTTGAGTTTTGTTGTCCTTGTTCCGAGATCCTGCATGAGAAAGAAGATGGAATGTTAGATCAAAGGATCTAAGCAATGCTTGATTAACTAAACTACTTACCTATCTACCTTTAACATCAAAGTCAATCCTACTTGCACAAAAGATAAAAGAAAATCAGAACATCTAACCAAGACCAAAATATTTGTATTGCTAACTAGTTTGTTGACTGTGCTGATATAAGTGTGAATCAAGACAAGTGGGGTAAAATGTGGCTCCCACAAGGGTTGAGCTCAGCTTGTTTGGGGGAGTATCCAATATAGGTTTTTTGGTCCTCTATTTGTTGAAGTATTCTAAAATATTGTTGGACGCTTGTATCCATGCAAGCATAAGTAAAAGTTTTCAAAGCACAAATGATTGCATGGATAAAGCGTCCATGTAATATGTAAGGATACTGGGTTCTCAACATGCTAAAAGTATGCAATCCTGTAATGGATTTCAAAGGTTTATCATTCAAGATTAATAGAAGGTACAAAGGTATTAATGCAGCTAAGAGAAATTCAACTATCATGTATAACAACAAATACAGTATGCGTCAAAGAAATGAAATATTTCTAGTCATGGTGTAAATGGAGCAGCAATGTCTCAAAGGCAGTTATAGAGGATCCTCTTATAACAATCACTATACAAATCAATGCTATGAAGAGAAATAGTGTGATCATGCATCTCAGTCATAGACAAGAGACAAGGTGATTGAATGAAAATAATTCAAGAGACAAATAGAAGGAAAGTATCAAAGAAACTATTTAAGGGACAAATTTGTTTAAATTTGAAACCTTATAGTTTCTAGCAAATCCAATATGTAGTTTAAAGAGATTAATGAAAAGTAAAGTGTTAAAGGGATATATGTTGTCATATAAAACCTTCCACATTATTCTTCATTTTCAAGAAATAGAATAAACAGTGACTCCATAGTATGAACATCTCATGGAAGCATTAGTAAGAAACATGTCATGAATACCGAGTGTACTTTTTAGGGAATTGAAGGAGTAATGAGTTCAACAATAGAAATGGACATGGGAAAGAAGATCTATTGTAGGTGTCTTATTTATGAAATGGTAATAGCATAACCTATAATGCTTTTCTATAGTAGTGACACAATTCAATAAAACAATACCGGAGGATCACAATGGTATCATGGTCATCCTGCATTGATAAAGAGACTAAGAACAATAGTTCAACGAATAACACCATCAAACAGAAGAAAGAAGTTATGGGAATTCTGTAAGTGAAAGATAGTTATACAAGAAAACAATGCTGAAAAGAGTGATAGAAAAAGAAAATTCAATGACAAAGTAGCAGTCATTTTGAGCATGTGCAAATGAAAAAACATAGTTCCATATGGAAAAACAAATAGAGAAGTAATTAGCTCTGACAATTAATGCAGTACAAAGATTTTTTTTTAAAAAGTGTGTCATGTCCAAATAGTTGTATGAGCATCAAAAGATAAGGTAATTTTTGTTTGGGCAGTGACTTGCAGATGGAATTGGTTTGAAAAGGTAGTTTTCATAGATCTCCACAAATGATACAACACTGAAAGAGCTGGTGAATGCTATTGTATCTAACACAAAGGTTACTTAGAAAATAGGGATATGGGAGATAATCTTGATGGATTATGACTTCAAATGTCATGCAATATTTTGACAAAGAATTATTCAAAGTGTAAATACTGAGCATACTTATATTCCCTATCTTAAATATTGCTCCATAATTGAACTGACTTAGGATTTCAAAACTTGTTTGTTTGCTCAATATAGAGTTTGGAAATCCATACATTATTCTTACACCATTTTCACAAAAAAAATATGAAATAATAGTGAAAACCATTTTAAACTCCCTACGAAATTATTTTCTTCTATCTCCCACAAGTTCTTGTAGATATTATCTGCAACAATCTGGGCATAATAAAAGCATCTATTGTTGTTGGGATCTTGAATATCACAAACTAGCATAGTCATTTCTTGTGACATCATTTCATCACCATTATAGCTTATCACATGACTTACCCCATAATTGGTCATCTATAAGTGCTTAAATAATAAATGAGCATTATATGTGGGAAACTCAGAGCCTGCAATTTTTTTAAGGTTCTCATCAACACCAACCCTGTGCATAGGAAACCATCCTCTTCTATCCACTTGTTCCACATTTTGATATTCTTCCTTTAACTTTTGTAGGCTGAATTTCATGTCAAATATTTTACAAACTATTTCTTTATTTATCTCTGACAAAACTCCTTCTTTTATCCTAATGCACCTAGTGATCTCATCGTAATAGGTGGCTAAAACCTTAATCAAATATACATTGATAAAATATTACGGGCAATCAATTTGGCCATTCCCAACCTCCATGGATTTGAATTAGGCTAGGGGTTCTATGATTTAGCATGAAAACACCTAAAAATATTGTGACCCCTAACCTTCATCCGGTCTTCACTAGCATATTTTATTTTGTTAATAAAATTAGGGAAATTTGCTACATTCTTTGCCCTCCCTACAAAACTAGGGAGTGGTGCAATTGTGTCAATACATAAATTCCACCTTCTTTGTCTCTTATGAGTAGGTTCATCCTATACAACCTTTTGTCTCTTTGATTAAGTGGGAATTATCTATAACTAGTTGCAAGTTCACGGACAAACTATCACTCCGCTTCTACAATTCACTTTAGTTATTTAAAATGAGGAGTAATTGATCCTTAATTTCTTTTATTCACTTTCCTTTTCCACCATTAAATAACACAAATATCTCATTCAAGTCATGTTTAAACCCCATCCGTTGATGCAAAAAGATCAATAGTGGGTGTTGAGATTCAAAATTCTCTTTATAGCACTCCAATGAGGTCATAAAGTAATCACCACATCAAACTCATCAGTGAATTGGAAAACAAAAACCTTCCAATGTGCCAGTAAGTTGCATTTACCATGATTAATGTATCCATGCTAGAAGCTCCAAATCATATAGGCTTTAACGCATTTAAACAAAAGAAACCTTCCAATGCGCCATGGAGCAACCAGTCCATCTTATGATACTATCCACGTGGGATATGATCTACACACACTACGTTGAACTTGTCAACATGCTGGAAAAAAGAAAACCTTCTAACATGCAATCAAGTTACTTCCCTATCATAAAAACTAAACATTATGAATTCACTCGCTGGTGCAATAGAACAAAAACTTTGTTCCAATGTGCTAGAAAGCTCATGGTATATGTTGACTCAGAACGTCACACAAGTAAACCACATTAATGCACCAGCATGCTGAGACAAAAAAAATTGTCCCAAAGCACCAACAAGATAACAAATAAGGCACTTACAAGACACTTCACGTACATACACTAGTAAATTTTACCCTATTTTTCGACGAGGAATAGCCGGATGTTTGACACCCATTGGTCGAGTAGATGACTAAAACTGTTGTCAAAATTTTTTTGTTTCTTATTCGATAGGAAAACCCATCGTCGACATATCAACCTACTTAGTGGTTGAATTATCGACTGAATCTTTGCCAAAAAAATTGCTTGAAGCTGGAAGAATTGCAGATCAAACCTTTTATCTAAGCGACCAACGTTCACTGAAATTGTGACCAACGGTGGTCAGAATTAATGTCAAACACATAGTAGTCTCGTCAAAACATCAAACATAGTGTGTCACTTTTTCGACCATAGTTGGTCGGAATCAACATCAAACACATAGTTGTCTCGTCGAAACATCAAACACAGTGTCTCATTTTGTTGAACAATGTTCATTGACATTGACGTCGAACACATAGCATTCTTGTCAAAACTACTGATATTAGAATGTCAAAAAAGTGACCAATACTAATTTTTTTTATATTAAGTATAAGGAGTTCAAAATTACAACAAGAATCACAGAGTATCAAAACAGAATTACAAGAGACCTAGCCTCACATCAGATAATAGTCTAGAGAACATAACCAGCTATCAAAAATAGACCAAGAAAGAGTAGCACTAGTGGAGCACATCTTTGAAGGTATCAACCCAAGCTGTCCAGCCCATAGGGCCTTCCATCCAGACAATGCTTTTCTGATCTTGAATTTTCTTAAGCATATATATCATATCTCCGATAGTACCATAATTATTCCTTTTAATTTCCTTGCTGAGAAGATCAATGGTGTGATTAAGGGTCTGAATGTTGTCCATATGCAGCCTCCAGAAGTAACCATTCTTCACCTCATTTGTGAAGAAAGTGGCATGCCCATCTTTTAGAAGTCTTTTGAATTTTGCTTTGTCAAGTTTCATAGTGATTTGAACCTGTGAAAATATTTTAAAATGTGTGAGACTTCGAAAAGACTCAGTAAGCAATCTAGGAATGTTTTCAAACCTTTCCTCATTTCTGCATTTCCAAATTTGCCACAAAATGTTAGATGAGAGAATATTCCAAAACATGTTAGCATATTTTTTAGCATTTATAATAAAACCAGTAACAATTTCAAAAATGCTGAAGGCAGAAGGGATAGAAATACCAAACATCAACCAAACCTTTTTAGCAAAGCTACAGTCAAATAATATATGTCTTCCCATTTCTGGGGTTCTACAAATACTACAATAATTAATATCAGAGAAATTGTTCCTTATGGGAAGCTTGTCCAGAATAAGGAGCCACTTAAAACATTTAATTCTAGGATCAATAGAACTTTTCCATAACTTATCCAATAATTTCTTCCAGGAAGAGACATCAAGATCTGTGTACCACATTTTATTAACATGACTAATAATAGCTTCATTATGATTGATAATAGTGTAAATGTTTTTAGCTTTCAGCTTGGTAATGATGGTCCTATCCAGCCATTTAATTTTTAGATAGCTGCTAGAATTAACATGACAGGTAGTGGGAATATCCTTACTAGCTTTGATGATCATATTATAAGTTTTCTTATGAGAGTTAGGAAGGTTAAATCTATTTTTTAACTCATCCCATAGGATAAGTTTATCCTTCTCAAATATATCAATAAATTGCTTGATCCCATAGGTGGCCCAGTGCTTGGCAAAACATCCTTGGGTAAGGGCAAGGGGCTTATTACCCAGCTTAAGGTTCCACCAAATGGATCTTTTTCCATGGAGAGTCTGATTATCATCAAAATATTTATTCTTTATGAAATGCCTAACATGGTTCCAGGCTTTCCAAATAGATTTGAATATAACTGAGCCGTGGACAATGATAGGAAAATCACCACAAATTAGATCAGTAAGAGGGAGATTTTTCCAGAATTTAGCTTTCTTGGGGTATCCCCTTTCAATATTGTTATAAATCAAAACTTTCCAAGGATCGTCTCCCTCCAAAGCATGAAAGATCCATTTGGAGGCCAAAGAAAGACCACATAATTTGAGGTCTTTTAACCCTAATCCCCCAAGGAGCTTGTCAACATGGCACCAATCCCACTTAACAAAATGAATCTTATTATTACCTTTCCTACCCGACCAAAGATACTTGCGAATGGATTTATGAATCTCCAACACCTGGTAGTCGTTGAAAATCCAGGTTGAAGCATAATAAATATTGTAAGAAGAGAGGATTTTCTAGCACACCTGGATCCTACCAACAAGGGAAAGAGATCTATTGTTCCATTTATTAAGTTTATTATGGATCTTATCCTTGACCCAACTCCACATTTATTTCTAAGAAGGCTCTATGGAGAAGGGAATACCCAAGTATTTGACAATTTTACAAGGGCCACCCCATTGGAACCTGAATTTATCAAACTAGTCCAGAGGTTGATCTATCCATCCAAGACAGATAGATTTAGACTGAGATAAATGAGCTCCTGAAATTTCACAGAATAAATTAAGTTTATTGATCATGGCCTCAAAGTTGGCTTGCAAGGCCTCATGAAACAAAGAAGTATCATCAGAAAATTGGCAGTTGATAATCTCCTTGTTATCAAGGAGGGTGATACGTTTGACCGCGGGAGACAGAGAATTATCCCTTAGGATATAAAAGAGAGCATCAGAAGCAATCAAAAAGAGGTAAGGGGCAAGTGGACAACCTTGTCTAATGGATCTTCCCAGAGGAAAGGGATCTAAGAGTGATCCGTTAATGTCAACTTGGACATGAGCATCTTTAAGAAGCATTTGAACAATGTTACAAAAGAAAGGAGGGAAACCAAAAGCTTCCAGCATCATGTTTATAAAACTCCACTCCACTCTATCATAAGCCTTTTCAAAGTCTAGTAATAAAATAGAAACATTTTGTTCTGAATGCTTAGCCCAATCAAGAGCTTCCCAACTAGTAATCAGATTCTCTAAAATGTATCTACCCTTAACAAAACCAATTTGGGTAGGAAAGACAAATTTAGGGAGGATGGTTTCCAGTCTACGAGACATAATTTTAGCAAGAATTTTATATGAAACATTCAAAAGAGTTATGGGCCTCCAGTTCTTGATAAGAGTCTTATCCCCATCCTTAGGGATAAGCTTGATAATGCCAGAATTGATGGTTCTACCTAGAGAACCAGAGTAAATAGCCTCATTGTATATATTAAGTAGATCCTTGCAAATCCATTTGTTGTTAGCCTTAAAAAATTCCACCGGCAGCCCGTCAGGGCCGGGAGCTTTATCATTATTGAGGGAATTTATAGCCTTCTCAATCTCTTCAATAGATATAGGTTGGCTAAGAGTAAAGGCATCGTTATCTAAAATCCTCTTGGGGATAAGGCTCCTGCATAGCTCCCTATGGGAACTAGCATCACGAGAATCTTCCAAAGTGAAAAGATCCTCATAAAAATGAGAAAAATCCCTCTTAATAATATCTATATCTATAATCTCTTGATTATTAATAAATAACTTATCAATGGATTCATTGGCTTGCTTCTGTTTGATAAGATTAAAGAAGAATTTACTTCCTCTATCACCGAATTGTAACCAGTGAGCTCCTGAATGAATTCTAGCTCCAAGAGCTTTTTGATGCTGATGTTTCCTAAGAGAATTTTTAGCATAAGCAAGTTGTTGGATTAGGTAAGGATCATCAGAATTATTTTGGATATCAAATTCAGCATTATAAAGATTAGAACTAAGCCAGGACTCTTTACGTCTAAAGTCCTTGACCTTCTTTTGACCACTAGCCTTAACCAAATTCTGCCAAGCAGAGATATTCATGTTCCATCTCTCACCATGCAACATGAAGGGATAATGGGACTAGTTAATAAGCGTGATGATGGAGATAGCCGTAAGAATATCTTCATCATCAAGAAGACTAGTATTAAGAATAAATTTAGGAATAATATGTCTGTTAAGAACAGGGGAGCAGCTTTGACCGAGATAGAGATAGGGTGGTGATCTAAGAGAGTGGTAGGAGAGACAAGAACAAGGTTATTATTATTATCAGGAAGCACAGAGAAGAATTTTATATTGAGGTAGAATCGATCCAATCTTGAATAGATTCTAGATTGGCCCTTCTGAAAATTGCACCAGGTGTGCCAAAGCCTAGGATTGATATTTTTATTCCCACTTAAAGGATCAAAAAGATATTTGGATTGCTTAAACATATTCCAAGGAAGCTTTTCTTGTTCTTTCCAAGAGAAAGGAAGACCCCAAATTTTATCTTCTTGATCCTCGATCATGTTAAAATCACCTCCAAACAACCAGGGGATGTCCGGAAGCGAATTGAGCCAAGACTAGAAATTAGCTCTTTCAATGTAATCATTAGCCGCATACAAGGAGCATATTCCGAATTCAGAATTATTGTAGCTACGAATCAACCAAATAGCCCTGTTGCAGGGAGATATTCCAAAGCTCTTAATCCTGGGACCCCATTTTGGGCTGACCAGAATAGCAACTCCCCTGCTTCCCTAAGGATGATTAGTGGATAACTTGATGACATCTTTCCAAAGAAAGTTAAGATTGGATTCAAGGATGAATCCAGTAGATTTAATTTCTTGTAACATAACTATATCCATATAATTAATAGAATTGAGGAAACTTTTAATCACAAATTTTCTATCAAGACATTCCAGTCCTTTTATATTCCATGATAAACAATTCATTGAGAACCAATATTAGCATTAGACACTTCAGAGCCCACAATGTCTTCCATAGGAGTACTTTCGCTAGGGTCCGTGGGACTTTGCTTTTTGTTATTCGAGTTTTTGTTTTTGGAACCAAGAGGTCTACCTCTCCATTTTGAAGTGAGAATGTCCTCACTGTCAGAGAGAAAAGGAGAGTTGATATCCAACTCAACGATTGGGGGGGTAGAATCATTTGTTATCGCAGGGATGACTTGCACAATGAAATCATCAGTGATTTCATTAAAATTTTTAGTCGGTAGCTTCGGTCTTGATGAAGGAGCCAAAACCTGAGGAGGGGCTTTGGTGGTATCTGCAGGAGTAGCAGCCCCACGTATCTTAGGTTCCGACCCTAAACCAGGAGGAAGGGGAAAACATTAAGTTTAATAGCATGGTTTTTTCTTTTTGTAATAACCTTTTGAAACCCATCATTATCCTCAACAATCATCATCTGAGCTTGTTGAGAGAGAGAAGAAACAGGAGAGGGGGGAATCAAAAGAGATGGAGTAATAGGTGAGGGCATCGAGTTATTTTTAATAGATGAAGAAGGATCCATTGGCAAAACAATAGGGGAAGACGAAGGGATTCCAGATTTAGGGTTCTTATTTTTGATAATGGGACAGTCCTTCTTGAGATGTCCCTCTTTCCTGCAGAGAAAACATGCATTAAGTCCTCCCAGAGTCTCAATAGGACAAGAGAAATTTTCATTAGTAATAACTATATTAAGAGCCTTAGGAAGATCTTGACCTGGTTTAAGAGATATAAGAACCCTAGCATCTAAATGAGGGACTAGACAGATAGAATCATCCATGCGGACAAATTTTCCAATGGGTTCAACAAGCTGTGGCATAAATCTCCATAGAAAAGGCGAGATTTGTTTAATAAGAATCCATATGGGGGCCAAAAGGGCCACAACCTCATCTAGGTTAGCATCCGAGGTCCAAGCCAAGGCTCTGAAGGTAGTGCTTCCAACTGTCTAGTATTCTTTTTTAAGCACCGTAGATTGATGTTCATTGTTATTAAAAAAAGATCACAAACAAGACTTTTTGAATTTGGCGACAAAAAGAGATATGAAAACCAAGTTTCAGGTACCAATAGTTGTGGAACCAGGCATCTATGAATTTCCTAGGTGGGACTTTATCAACTTCAACATTAGAGAAGAAAATGGCAGAATTCCTCAACCTATCTTTTTCCTTCAAGATCTCAACCAACATTTTAGGGTTTGGAGCAACATTAAATGAGGAAGGGCTCCCAGATGGCTTACCAGTTGGAAAGCTTTCATCTTGAGTGGAAAAATGAGCACCAGAACCAATTGCAGGAGCCGAGCTTGCGAATGCCTCCAGGAAAGACTTGGGTTTATTACCAGGAGCAGAAGAATGTTTGTCGACACCTGAGACTTTGCTATTATTACCATTAGCAACTATGGAGGAAGAAATTATAGATGGGTTTAATGGTAATGGCACCAAACCAGTAGAGAATTTAAAAGATGCATTAACTTTAGGGTTGTGGGGATTAGAATGGGCACACCTGTTACCATCCTTATCAGCCAGGTCACTGATGATGTCGCTATCACCACCAGTCATCCTAGTGATGCTAGCAATGCCTGGGAAAGGAGTGACACCAGCAACCGAAGAATCCAACTCACCACCAGTCATTTCAGCATCATGCTCACTGCCTAATTTGGCCAGAACCACAAAATTTTGCATAAAACCTCCCTTATTTGGCACTTCGCTAATACTAATTTTTGGTTTATATATATATATATATATATTATTGATGGGTTTGTAACCGATTTCTCAATATTACAGAGATTTCTCTTAGAGGTTTGTAACAAGGAAATGATGAAACATCTGTATAATAAAATCATCACAATCATAATCAATCATGATAACACATGATCTCACCTTAGCCATCAATTCTAAGACCTTAGCCCTCTTATAGAAAGGAATTTTGTTGTCACCTAACCAATAAAAACTTTTAATGATCAATTGCAAGATCTACCTCAATTATCATCCTTATAAGGAACCTCACGAGCTATAATCCTTATAATTTCACTTAGGAAATGAGTAACAGTAAGTCTTGCCTCCTTATCTTTGTGACTTAGCAACCTTTGCTCACCCAAGGAAGTCATTGCTATTTGAATCAACTGGGAAGATGACTAATCCACTATATGTAAACTATTCACCACTTCCTCCAACAAGTTGATTAAAAAACATCTTTTGACGGAGACAAGTGACCAATTTTATCTTCTATGATATAAAGCTCTTTGCCCAACTTTTTGTCACCCATTGACTTTGTAAAATAGATCACCCCAGTGTCAGCTCTCCTTTCTTTTGCAAAAGGGGGTTCTAATACTTTAGGATGTTGTAGAAGCTTTGTCAAATTCTTGCCATTATTCTCAAAAAATTTCTTTGGTTCAGTCAAAAGCTCCTACGTAAACTTTCATCTTTCCCCAAGAACCACCAACGGTCTACTGAAAATAATTTTAGAAGAACAACGGCCACTAAACAAACCAATCTGAAATTAAACTTTCACTATTAACCCCTCAGGCTAGTAAGATGCACTGCTCTAGTACCACTGAAGTGTCCCACCCTATTCTGTCTTAAAATCTCAGAATTGTTCTCTTGGAAATTTATCAAACATATGACACATAACCCACTGTATTTTGATCTGTGACTGATGTACTGATGTTTCAGTGATTGTAGGATGTTTTTTAGAGTTTTTGTCAATGAAAATGTACAAAACCACACAATAAACATATACTACTTCTTTTCCAACAATAATAATGACAACCCAACTTCCAATAACTGTATTTGATACTGATATGAGTCTGATTACAATATAGTTCATGTCTGATATAAATGTCAGACTACAAAAGATGTTGCTACACCCTCTCAATCTAAAGATTTGAGCAAACAACATATAAATGACTGATAAATAGGTCTTAAAGAATCAAATTTAAGTATACCTAGAAAAAATCTTTTGAAACTAGATGAAGAAAGGCCTCTGAATAGCTGTCTTCTAGGTCTGTAAAGACCAAGCTAGCAGCCACTTAGGATACTCAATAATTTGTTTGCATCACCTTCAAATCTGTCCTCTCCAACTAAAACCCTCTTAATAGGGTAGTCTTCTTTGGCCACTCAAGAAGTTCACCTAGGGACACCAAAACCTAGGCGGCTTGGCCTAGAATAAACACACCTTAAGGGTGTTGTATGGTATGATCTGAATCTGAGTTCTTCCTTTAACTAAGCCTTTAACCTCTGAAACTGATAAAACCTTTGCTCAAAAGAACCGGTGTAAACCAACCCTAAACAGTAGCAAAGAGGCTTGTCCAACTCTGAAATGAAGCCAAAAAGGGTGCAGCTAGACAACTAGGCAGCTCACTCAGAAATTACACATAATGCTCCTATACAACTTTTTTTATGATGACAAATTTTATGTAGTGGTGTATTTGTAAGGTTAGGGAACATATGTCATGTGTATGAAAAATAGACAAAACAAATCATTTCTCTACAAATCTTTCTGAAAGTATTTGATCTGTGAATAAACTTTCGAATGGTTTGGAGTGTTTCCCCTAATAGACCACAGTGGAGGGGATATCAACTACCTTGGAGGCTGCTCATAAATATGTTATGATAGTAATTCTAGATGGTCAAATCTGTGCAATTGTTCCACCAATGTTAGCTAATTTCTTACCTATCTAATCTAGACATATGTCTTACGATTACCATACTTTGGCCAAGTTCATATCAGGATAATGGTGTAGACAGTATTTTTGTTATTGCATATTTATTGATAACTCATCCTAAACCTTAAGACAAACATTTCTGATAATTACAGTGCAATTTTTATTTGGGATCCTTTTATCCATATTTGTATGATTGTCCCTTAACTAGGTCTTTTTAATATCTTTGTACTTTTTCACATCATATTTTCAGATATTCCATTTGTCCCAAGCATCACAGCTACCATTTACATTGTCTCTCACAGTTCGAGTGCTAATTATTTTTATCCTATTTATGAATTTATTACCCATTTTCAATGTATTCCTCCTTACCATCTCTGGAGAAATTCAAAATTTCAATGAGAACGGCTATATGCAATAAGATTCATTTCCATGTTATAACTAGGAAGGAATTTGTATGACAATTTTAAGTGTAATGAATGAGCTTGCTCAAATAATCAGTGAGATAAAAATGTTGATAAACAGAACATGTAATACGAAACCAACAATACTCCAAAAAATAATATAGTATAGCAGTGTGCACCTCCATGGTCCAAGATGAGCTACTCAGCAATTTTATTGCCTTTGAGTTTGCCTTGATGACCAGAATAACTTCCACAAACTGTGTAAAAATAAATAAACAATGACAGAGTGAATTACTAGATATAAAGAAAGTTCATAATTACATGTTTTAATCTCAAATAATGGGCTATTGAAGGATTCCCAACTCTGATTTTGTAGATAAGGTGAACTGTTGCTATGGTAAGGGTATAAATCAAAATTATCATCCCTGTCATAAGTGACTCCATCACAGTCCTGACTATCTTGTGCAAATCCTGCAACCTACATCCCACAATCACTAGATACCCTAAACTAGGTTTTGGACAGTCTGTTAAAAATGTAATAATTTATTTAAACCTAAATGAAGGCCAGTGTCACCAACACTAAAATAGATTTCATTCAATGTATTTTCATATACAATGTATGTCCACTTAATATATATTCAAATGATGCAATAAAATAGTCAAGAACAGACTGTTATTAGCAGTTGTAACACAAATTTGCAGAAAACCCACATTTTATTGTTCTTTTCTCTTAATACTTCCACCAAAGTTCTTATCTGCCTCATTACACACATATTTAGATTTATATAAACCTTCTAAAATTGACTTCTAATTTGTCTAACTACCCTTGAACCAATAAAAACCACCTTTTAGTGCTTTTGATAATAAAAGTTGCCAAGCAACTTCTCAAGTTGCTTTGCCAACTATTGATCCTTGTTCCATCATTTGTCTAACCACCTTAACTATCACCCTTATTACATAAAATGGTCATTATATGACATTATGGAAACATTAAAATCCAAAAACACCTAACAACCCCATTTAGCCTTATAGGTCATTTCTGCCAACCTTGGCATTACACGAATATAGGACTTCGTAATTCATCTACATCACATTGAATGACATCAAATAGCCATATTAAAATATTTTGAGACCTTATAGGCCTATCTTGATCATCCATCCTCATAACTCCTTCACAAGACCTTTGAAGTGTTTCTTGGTCCATAGGTGCCCCTCCACCACAACATCTTTTC
>JAGRRI010010217.1:0-11025 GCA_018584345.1 Thuja plicata
TTGTTTAAGGACCTCTGTCAGCAGGACACTGTCCATGTTATTGATTCCTTGAAGAGAGAATCATTTAGGTTGTCCCTCCTATCAAGAAAAGGAAGAAGGATTAAAATCCTTGTATCACTGGTTTTCTATCGTATTTAAGATTGTGATTTGAATGGTTAAATCCTGTATATGATTATGCTTGATCATTTACAAGGTATTTTATAAAGTTGGTTCAATAGAGATACATGACAAATCAGTGTCCACAATAACAAATACTGTGATAACAGTAATCTTTTAAGGTAAAACCTGACTGACTATATGTGGAGCTCAAAAACGAAGAAGGACCTTATCCAGTCCTTAGCAATTAGGCTTTTCTTGTCTCTGAATCAGGAGTAAAAGGTACAGGATTCAAATAGACATTTCAAGCATTGTGATTCATACAAGAAAAATCCCTAACACTCCCAATTCTTCAAACAAAGATTTCTTAGGATTCTCTTGTCCTTTTGTTCTTGATCTGCAAAACCTTGAGATGTGTCCAGCTTTTCCACATGAGTGATAGATGATAAGAGGTCTGGTGTTGTTGTTCATCATGCTACATTGTTTTTATGTATGTCCATTGTAGTTACATATCTGACATGTAATGTTCTGCAAGTTTCTTTGAGGTTGATTTCTTTGATTGAATTGATTTTGATTCCTTTGGTTCAGTTGTGGCTGATTTCTTTGATTTGTTCTGCAATGAATAGCCCTGTGACCAAACTTATTACAGGATTAACAATAACCATTGAAGGGTCTTCCACTCTTACAATATCTTTCCAAGTGTCCATATTATTATAGACATAGAAAGTATGGTTGACTACCTTGTACTTATCTTCTACTTTAGTCTCTTCATGTTTTTCTATTTTCTTTTCTTCTGAAGATTCGGTTAGAGCTTTCTTTCTTTCTTTTGATGAGTTGATCTCAATTTGAGATAAATTGTATCCCGTACCAGTGGTGTCACATTTTATCTTTTGTGCATAGAGTTGTGATTGAATCAGATCAAATCTTGTGTGTAGTTTATCAATCTTGTCTTTTTCTTGTGATAATTCAGTTTCTATTGTGTTTTTGATATTTTCCAATTCCAAGATTTTCATATTGGCTTGCATGAGTTCATCATCCAACTATTTTTTTTCTTTTCTCTTATCTTCAATAGTTGTTAAGCTATCAGTTAACTGATCATTCAATTCTTCTATCTTAGCTTTCAGAGACTTGTTCTCTTCATTCAGTTTCAAATCATTTTTGGAGCACTCTTTTATTTCTTTCCTTAGTCTCTTGATAAGCATTTGTGAGCCATCAAATTTTAGTTTTAGTTCTTCATTTTCTTTCTCACTTCTGTCTAGATCTTCAAGGGATGCTTCAAGATTATTTCTCAGATGTTTGACTTCTGTTGAATCCATGATCTCCTCAAGTGCTTAGAATTTTTTCTCTGAGGACCAAAGCTCTTATACCAATTGTTCGAAACACTGAGAGGGGGGGGGGTGAATCAGTGTTTAGCTTATTATTCAAATTCAGAAACTTAAACATAAATCAAATATACATTCAATGAAGAATAACACAAGACCACATAACACTTGATATGATTATGGGGAAACCTTGATTAGAGGAAAAACCTTGGTGGGAATTAATACCCACAAATATTGTACTAGTATAATGAACCTGTTAAAGTTCCTTTGCCTTGTTAGAAGTAGTCTTTACAATATGAGTACAATGACCTGGTTAAGGATCTGGCCCTATTAGGAGTCTTTTATAATTAACCCTATTAAGGGTGAGGAATCACTGTCGAAGAGCTCACTTCACAAAGAGAAATAAGGCTACAACCTCCTGAGAATAGATATGCACTATATCCAAAATGAACTGTTGTATGTGACACAGATGTCTAATCAGTTCCAGTTATGCACTTATGCTCTTAAGTTCTTTAAGGGCTCTTTCTTATACTGATATCTTCATACTACTCTTCTATACATTTTCTTTGACTTGTTTGATGATACTTCAAATGTATCTTTTCATTACATATATATATATCTTTACACCTGAATAGACGCGACTCAAAACAAGACCATAGTCAGCCCAAAAGCATAATATACAATGCTTCCGAACAAATTGGCTTAAGAATATTTACAACAATGTTTAATACATACTTAAAAAATTATTACAATAGGTGCTTAGCCTTTACATAACAAAAGATTACATGCTAATCAAAACAATGAAGTCGGCTTCATACTCTATATTTTAGACTGCTGGTGAACTTGTTCTTTCTGTAACTTGTCTGTACTGACATTCTGTACCATGGTGTATAGGGTAAGCATAATAACATACAATAGAGATTAATTCTAAATGCACATATCCTTAGGTGATCGTATGCACGTGCATTGATGCCCTGATTGACTTCAAGTCACTGTTCTATTCTATCTTCTACACTTAGTCAATTTTCACTTCATAGTTTACTATCAAAACATCATATGAGTTTGTTGCCATAATGAAAATACAAAATAAGCCATATACTCTCTAGGATTCAACTTGCCAACAAAAGCATCTCTACAAATGGAAACCTAAGAAATTTTTTAGCCTCTTTTGGGCAATTTAAGTAGATAAATAGAAAGGAATAAAAATTTATTTTCTAATGCCTGGAAAGGAATATTTTTCTTATTGAAAGAAGAAAAATAATAGATACATAACAAAAAAGAGAATTCAATCTACAGCCAAAAAATAACAGTAACTAACAGAGATGATTAGGAAAAAAAACTAAATGAGATGATTAGGAGATGCTTAATTTTTTATAACTACGACATACTAAGGATAAAAATACATTTTGAAATGATTTCATGTTGCACCCACATGGATTTTTTGACTGTAAAAAAAATATGATTTATTTGCAACCAGTAGCATCTGGGAGGATTTGCTTCTTGTCCAGTTGGGTAATACTTCCTCAAATTAGAATGGATATAGTCAGATTTAGATATGCTAGTTAACTAGGGTTTTGAACATGATTATCCAATATGAAAGCCCACATGTTTTACCAGTTGAACTGATCTCATTTGTCAACAAAACAACAGACCCAATGACTGAAATTACGTGCAACAACAGAAGCAAATTTACCCTATGTACAACATTAAATATGTTTGGAAATAATGATCAACTTATCCTATGTACAACATTAAATATGTTTGGAAAAAATGACAACCAATAATAAATTAATCAGTACATATGTACCATATCAACATTGTAAAAGTTGATTGAAATATTGAAATGTAGCAATACTATCATCTCATGAAACATGCAAAAGGGTAATTTATAATAGATGAAAATGTCTGAAAGACGTCTAAAAAGTCTAAGTACAAAAAATAAATTATGGTTAATGTCATACTTATTTGGCACTAAATTTGTGGATGCTTTGGGTAGAGTGGATCATTAAAATCCACCAAATGTGAATACAATCCACTCCACTCTCTCCTCCTCATTCATCAGCAAGAACCCTTTTGTTCTTTCATGTTGAAGCACAAAGGTGTCATATACCTTCACAAAAACACCTTGACTCAATTCAGGGATGGATTTGAGAGTGTTATATGCGTTAAGAAAAACATTATCCTCATCAGATTTGTCCACTTTGTGGAAGTGAACATTGCCCAGGCCATCTTTTATTTTCTTGATTGTTTCACATATGACATCCAAGTAATTTTCCATACTTTCCTTTTTCCTCTTTCCCAGGCTTGATGATGATGATGTAGGAGTTCCTCTATTTGTAGTTGACTGATTTGAATGATTACGGTCTTCGTCCAAATGAACAACACTGTCAATAGGTATATCGAAACCAATGTCCTCTTCATCAAGAACAACGAATGCCTCTTCTATAGGGTTCCCTTCCTCACTCTCATGGGAATTCATAGTTGGATTACCTTCACCAATGTCATTACCTACAATTACAGTTAATTCATTGAAGTATTGGAAGGGTTGCCTCTTAGACACTTTGGCATTTTTTAACTCTCTCCTTGGCATGTTGGCATAAATAAATGGATTAGGTTTTATGTTTCATTATTAACTTTATAAGAAGGAAATATTATTTCAATCAAAACATTAGAAAGGCCACCCCACCTTCAAAATTTCATCCCACACACTATCCTCAACATCCATGCATTGAGTTGCCTCATTCCAAGCAAAACCACTTGTATTTCTCAACTCTTTCATCACTCTATATGCAACTTCCATGTTTTTAGCTTGTTTTTTAAATTGTCCTTTTTTAGAGGGAGGCACATATCCACAGTGAAATGCCTCTCAATGGTGATCCACACTCCTTTTTTGAATCCCCCATCTCCTTTTCTTCCAAGTTGGATTTTCTCAATGAGAAAGTCTAGAAACTTGTGTTCCATCTCTTTGGTCCACATTACCTTCATTGAGGAAGAAGATATGTGGCTCATGTTATCGGTTTCTTCCATGCTCATCATTATTTCTGTGTATGCCATGATTTACATCAGTTGTTCACAATGTACAAAGGCTTGTTAATGGTGTAAACATATTGTTCTTAATGGTTTAAATATATACATGGAACATATTTATGGATATATCATTGTATCATTATATCTGCATACAATAGTATAATATAGTAAATAAAAAAACCAACATGTCCAATACTTCTAGATATGAACAAAATAAAAAAGGAAACCATCATGTATATCAAAGTATATGCATGCATCAATTTACTCAGATAAAACATATTGACCTATAAAAATACAACTATTCTTGGGATTTGAATTCTTCCCACATTCTATTTTGTATATCATCTCAAAATTATGCCCAGTAGTCTCTATCATACTAAGACCACCCATATGTATTAAGAATTGGTACATCTATCCCATTACGATTATCTTCATCTTCGGTACCAATTTCTGGTGGAATGTCATCCTCTATCATAATGAAGTTGTATAGTATACAAAATGCTAATACAATATGGGATTGTGTCATGATAGAATAAGACATGGCATGCTTCTTGAGAATACAAAATTTATGCTCTATTGCATTCCTAAGAGAGGAGTTTCGGTGGCTGAACAACTCTTGTCGAGATTTTATTGGATTTTCTCTTGAAAAATCCTTCAGGTGGTATCATGTACACTAATAAGGAATGAGAAATATAGGTGCATTGGGATATCCAGCATCCACTAGAAAATATTTTCCTACATAAATAAAGTTGATTGTTAAAATTTGAAACATTGATTGTACCCTTGATTATATTAAACTATGTTTTGGCTTACCGGGGGGAACAACAAAAGGATCTCCTCTTGACAGGGCTGAAGCTAGAACATGACTATCTGCAATAGACCCTTCACAACTAGCAAGGCAGTACTGAAACTTATAATCAAAGGAACACACACCCATAACATTTTGTGACAAGTTGCCTTTTCTATTACGATATTTACCCTATATGCCGACATCGACAATGACTGGTAGATGGGTTCCATCGATAGCTCCAACACAATCCTATACGATATGATATAATCATCAAATGTACGTTCAACCCATAATTTGAAAAGGATAAAAATTGATACAAGAAATTTGTAACCACACAATAATTACCTTGAAGAATGGATCAAAACGGTCCTTCCCACTAATTTTAGGAGGAGTGTTTGGACCAGGTGGTAGAAATGAATCCTCGTGGATTTTTAAGATAGCCCTCAACACCTTGTGAAAGTATTACCTGAATGCCTCTGCTGAGTGCCCAAAATTGTGGGAAATCTTGCGGTTCCTCAAATTGTGGCCAAGGGTGTGGAAGAACACCAAAAGTTGTTCTTCATCTCATTTACCCCTCCCCTCTCAGTTACTCATCTCATTTCAAACAATTGGTATCAGATATTTTGGTGCTTTTAGGGAAGGTTTCAAGGCCTAAGCTAAAGATCAAATATGTCTTATAGAAGGGAGATCCCTAAGCTTAACAAAGACAACTTTCCTACATGGTAATAGTTGAGGAGGCTACATCTATCTACTATTCGGGATACTATTTTGCAATTGTTGGACCAAAAGTATGTGGAACCACCAAGACCTATGTATGTGGATCAGATGGTGGACATGGAGAATCATAACATACTGATGATTGCTATAGCTCTTCACTCAGCTATTAAGAATTTGATGAAGTCAAGGACTACCCTACTGCCTATGATATGTGGAAGAAATTGCATGATATTCATGGAGGAGATGAAAATGTTAAGAGAGCCAAAGCAGAGAGTCTTAGAGGTCAATTTGATTAGATGAAAATGAAAGAAGGAGAAGACATTACAAAATACAATCAAAGAATCAATAAAAGTGTCAGTGCCATCAGAGCTTCTAGTGGACAAATTGAAGAAAAAATAGTGCTCAGTAAGGTATTGAGAACTTTACTTCCTATCTATGCAATTTCAGTTTCATCTATTCAAGAGTGAGGTATAGTAATGATATAACTCTAGATGCATTGGTTGGAAAGAAAGATAGAAAATCAAAGGGAAAATAGATTGACAGTGATAGTGATGATGAATCTAATGATGAAGATATCAAAATCATTGAAGCACTACTTGTGAAGAGAGTTGCCAAAGGAAAAGGGAAATACAAAGGAATAATACCATTGATTTTCTTTTCATGTAACGAGGTTGGCCACATTGTTGCTAAGTGTCCAAAAAAAGAAGACAAAGATGAGAAAAAATTCAACAAGTATAAAGACAAAAGAGATTTCAAAAGTTACAAAATATGCAAGGACAAAGGTAAGAGATCTTGATATATTGAAAATATTTTGATAGTGATGATGAAGATGAAATGGTTTACATTGCTATTAAGGATGAGTCAGATAATGAAGAAAATGAAAAGACTTCACTTTTCTCTCATTTTTGGAAGAATGATACTTGGATAATTGATAGTGGTTGTTCTTATCACATGAATGGTGATAAACAAAATTTGAACATATTGAGAACTATTATGGTGGCAGTGTCAGAGTTGGAAATGATGAACCTTGCTATGTGAAAGGTAAAGGTTTTATTGATCTAACTGAAGAATCAAATGTGATAATGATTATTGGGTTGAAGGACTAAGGCATAACTAAGTGTGGCACAACTTAATAACATTGGTTTCAAGGTAGAATTCATGAATGGTAAGGGCATGCTCCTAGATGGTAAGGGAAACCTAGTTGGAACTGGCAAGAAAATAAAAGGTAATCTATTCTATCTTGATCTCACTAAAAGTTCATGTTTTATTGCAAAAGTAGAAGAAAAATGGTTATGAAATAAAAGATTGTGTCATGTGAATTTTGATAACTTTGTCAACATAAGCAAGAACAAAAGAGTAAGAGGTATTCCTATTCTGAAGAAACCCGAGTTGGCAATGTGCAAACATTGTCAAATTGGGAAGATAGGAAAAACTAGTTTCAAAAGGAAGAATTACAATACTGAAGAAGTCTTGAAATTCATGCATATTGATCTATGTGGACCAATAGGAAAAACAAGTTACACTAGAGAGAATTATTTAATTCTAATTGTTGATGATCATTCTATAATGATGACTATTATGTTTCTCAAAGAAAAATCAGAATCTTTTCAAAACTTTAAATGGTACCTTGATTGAGTTGAGAAGGAAACATGTAAGAAACTAAAATTCCTAAGATCTGATAGAGGAGGTGAATTCATTTCTAATGAGTTCAATAAATTCTGTAATGAAAGAGAAATCAAGTGATAGGTATCTGCCCCTTGTACACCAAAACAAAATGGAATAGCAGAAAGAAGAAACAAATCCATTATGGATTGTGCAAGGGCCCTGTTGATTGATAATAACATTGCAACCAAATGTTGGAAGGAAGCTATCAGCATTGCAGTTCACACCTTGAACAGAGTTCAACAGAAGAAAGGTACTAATCAGACACCCTATGAATTATGGTATGGCTATAGACTTAATGTTTTTTATTTAAAAATATTTGGAAGTAAATGTTACATCTTGGAGGAAGAAAGATATGGAAAATTTGATGTAAAAGGTGATGAAGGTATATTCCTAGGCTACTCTGGTAAAAGATAAGCATATAAATGTTTGAATATTTCTACTCATAAATTTATAAAAAGTGTACATGTAAAGGTTGATGATTTTGAAGGAAGAAGTAAAGACCAAAGCAGTAAAGAGCCTGAGGACTACAAAAAATTTTTGTATTATGAACCTGATACTATACCAAAGATACAAGAAATGGTAATAGGGCTGAAACCATGCTAGCCACTAAATTCATCATCACAAACTTTGTTACAAATTGTGTAAGTTGAGCTACTACTAGTCATAACTGAGTCTCAGATAGAGGCAACCGAGTCTCAGATAGAGGGAAATGAGTCTTACATAGAGGCAACTGAGTCTCAAATAGAGGAACCTGAGTCTCAGTTAGAAGAGGATAACATAATATTTGAGCATGGTGAACCAAGTGGAGCAAGCCCAGATTCAAAGATGAAGGAACCTGTACTTGCAAAATATGTCAGAAGGCATTATGCACCTAGGCAAATAATTAGAGATCAGACAGACGGTATAATGATGAGGAGCAAATGTAAAGGTACATGTTTTCTTAGTGAATTTGAACCTAGATCCATTAAATATGCATTGAATGATGAAATTTGTAGAGAAGCCATCAATGAAAAGATTGAGCAGATAGAAAATAACAAAACTTGGACTCTTGTGCCTAGACCAAAAGAGAAGAATGTAATTGGTACTAAGTGGGTTTTTAGAAACAAGTTGAATGAAAAAGGTGAACTTTCTAGAAACAAGGAAAGATTAGTGTGTAAAGGATATGCTCAAGAAGAGGGTATTGATTACGGAGAAACTTTTTCTCCTGTTGTAAGACTTGAAGGAGTCAGAACTCTTCTAGCATATGAAACACATAAAGGATTCAAGGTATACCAAATGGATGTAAAATATGCATTCTTTAATGGAATTCTGGAATAGGAAGTTTATATTGAGCAACCTGAAGGTTTTTTTTATGCTAAGAAAATAATATGGTTTGGAAATTGTACAAAGCTTTGTATGGACTGAAACAAACTCCTAGAGCTTGGTGTGAAAGACTGCATGGTTAGCTAGTAAGTATTGGATTTCAGAGAACTAATGATAATATTAGCTTTTACATCAAAGAAGGACCTCAGAACAAGATAATATTAGTAGATATATTTGTTGATGATATACTATTCACTGGATATGATGATTTATGCAAAGCATTTTCTGAAGCAATGAGTAAGGAATTTGAGATGTCTATGTTTGGAGAAATCAAATTCTTTGTTGTTTTACAAGTTCATTAGATGAAGGATGGTATCTACATTACTCAGTCTAAATACATCAAACAAATATTGAATAAATTTGGAATGGAAGATTCCTAACCAGTTGGGACACCTATGTCTACTCGACATAAGTTTTCAAAGGATGGTGATTCAAAGGAAGAAAATAAAACTACATAAAGATCCATGATTGGTAAACTTCAATATGTTGTTCACACTAGGCCTGATATTGTATTAGCAATTGCTATTGTGGAAAGGTTTTCAACTAATCCTAGTGAGAACAATTTGATGGCTATTAAGAGGATTCTGAGATATCTCAAAGGCACTGAAGATTATGGATTATGGTATAAGAAAGGAGGAAACTTTGATTTGAAGACTTTTAGTGATGTTGATTGGGCAGGAAGTGTTGATGATTGAAAGAGCACCAATGGTGGAGCTATCATTCTTGGAAAGAGGTTATTCTCCTTGACTAGTAAGAAATAGAATGACATTTATTAGTCTATAGTAGAGGGAGAGTATGTTGTGGCAGCAGTGAATTGTTTAAATATCATATGGGTCAAACAGTTGTTGTCAGGTATGGAGGAAATCAAAGAACCATTTGTTATCTACAATAACAACACTAATGCTATTAACATTTCAAAGAGCCCTGTGATGCATACTAGGACTAATAATATTGCAATAAAGTATCATTTCTTGAGAGAATTAGTTCAGGACAAAGAAGTAAGGTTGGAATATGTGAATACTTAAGAACAAATTGCAGACATATTTTGTCATGCCCAAAACTAGGGCAAAACACCAACACAATTTTTTTTTAAGGACATAAAACAACATCAACAATGATGACACAATAAAACTGAGAGCATTGACGAAACGTGACAACATGGTGAAGTTACTTCTCAAGCTAAAAAATCTAGTCATAGATTAAGCTGGGGTTATCGATAATGGCGATTGCAGAGTCGGTAATCCAACTTGAAAGATGGTAAGAGAATCTACAGTTTAGTAGTGTAAGTACATAGGGGTATATTGACCCCATTAATGGTTGACCTAAAAAACAAATTTATTAATCCTATTCAATGTCATTATGACCTTTAAACATTCCTAGTTTAATAGGGTTCCCAAAATTACTATAATCTTATCCAATATCATTGCGAAAGGATGCGTTTAATGTTCTAACCAATTTCATTCCAATAATAATGACCTAAAAGGTGTATGTACCTAGGTTATATCTTTTGTATGAGATTTATTTAGCATACTCGATAATTTACCTACATTGTTAGTTCATGAGTTAACCATATTAATAATTTAATTATATTCGACCATAAACTTGGTAATGTGAACTAGCACGAAATGTTATCTAATCATAAAAGGTGGATTAATTATACTACCATGAAAAGATGTACTAAACCTTATTATACATTAAATTAAATTAAATTAAGCAAATCAACTCATTAAACCAGAACCTCTATTAACTAATCCACAAATTCATAATTCTAGAAATAACCTAAACTGACTAATATTAATTATTCATTTTAAATAATTAACCATCGAATAATATAGACTATTATTTTAATGTGTTGATTCAATACTAAATTTGAAAAATTTAATAAATCTATACATTTTGGCATAAAAACTAATTTTATTAATTTAATAATTAACTACCCTATTGAATCAAAATTATATGTATATATAAGAAAGAAAACTACATAATTTAAAATAAAACAATAAGGAACCAAATCTATTAAGCTAACTAATATGAATGATTCTTTTT
>JAGRRI010010252.1:0-10134 GCA_018584345.1 Thuja plicata
ACAAAGAATGCTTTGCATAAATCATCATATCCAGTGAATAATATATCATCAACAAATATCTCTACTAATAGTATCTTGTCTTTAGGGCCTTCTTTGATGTACAAGCTACTATTATCATTAGTTCTCTGAAATCCAATACTTCCTAGATAACCATGTAGTCTTTCATACCAGGCTCTTAGGGCTTGTTTTAGTCCATACAAGGCTTTGTGCAATTTGTAGACCATATTCCTTTTATTAGGATCTACAAAGCCTTCAGGTTGCTCAGTATAGAATTCTTCTTCTAGGATTCTATTCAAGAATGTAGATTTTACATCCATTTGATATACCTTGTATCCTTTGTGTGCAGCATATGCCAGAGTTTTGGCTCCTTCAAGCCTTGCAATAGGAGAAAAATTTTCTCCATAATCAATACCCTCCTCTTGAGCATAGCCTTTACATACTGATCTGGATTTATTTAAAGAAACTTCACCTTTTTCATTAATCTTGTTTCTAAAAACCCATTTAGTACCAATTGCATTCTTGTCTTTTGGTCTAGGTACAAGAGTCCAGGTCTTGTTCTTATCTATTTGCTCAATTTCTTCATTCATTTCTTCTATCCAACTTTCATCATTCAATGCATCATTGATAGATCTAGGTTCAATTTCACTAAGAAAACATGTACCTTTAATTTTGTTCCTTTTCATTATACCTTCTATCTTATATCCAATTATTTTCTCAGGTGCATGATGCCTTCTGACATATTTGGCAAGTATAGGATCCTTCCTTCTTGATTCTGGGCTTACACCACTATGTTCACCATTCTCAAATATTATGTCATGTTCTTCTATCTGATGCTCAAGTTCCTTTGTCTAAGACTTGGGTGTCATTGTCTGTGACTCAAGTCCCTCTGTCTGAGACTTGGTTCCCTCTATCTGTGATTCAGTTTTCTCTACTAATAGTTCAGGTTGCACAGTTTGTAACACGGTTTTTACTAATGAATTCAATGGTTGATAGGATTGATCTCCAATTACTATTGCTTATGTCTTAGGTATAGTATCAGGTTCATAGTACACAAAGTTTCTATAGTCCTTGGGCTCTTTGCTTCTTTGTTCTTCAAATCTTTTTGCAAACTCATCAATCCTTACATGTACACTCTCTATGACTTTGTGAGTAGCAAGATTCAAACATTTATATGCTTTTCTTTTACAGGAGTAGCCTAGGAATATGCCTTCATCTCATTTTACATCAAATTTTCCATTTCTTGCTTCTTTTAAGATGTAACATCTACTTCCAAATACTTTGAAATAATGAACACTAGGTTTATAGCCATACCATAATTCAAAAGGTGTCTTCTCAGTACCTTTCTTCAGTTGAACTCTGTTCAAGGTGTGAATTGCATGTTGATGGCTTCCTTCCAATATTTGGTAGCAACATTCTTTTCAATCATCAAGGTTCTTGCACAATCCATGATGGATATTTTTCTTCTTTCTGCTATTTCATTTTGTTGTGGTATACCAGGGGAAGATACTTGTCTCTTTATTCCTCTTTCATTGCAAAATTCATTGAATTCATTAGAAATGAATTCTCCTCCTCTATCAGATCTTAGGCACTTCAGTTTCTTTCATGTTTCCTTTTCAACTCTGGCAAGGTACCATTTGAATTTATGAAAAGCTTCTAATTTTTCTTTGAGAAACATAATAGTTATCATTCTAGAATGATCGTCAACAAATAGAATGAAATACTTCTCTCTAATGTAACTTGTTGTCCCAATTGGTCCACACAAATCATTATGTACCAATTCCAAGATTTCTTCAGTATTATAGTTCTTGCTCTTGAAACTAGATTTGCTCATTTTCCCAATTTGACATTGTTTGCATGTTGCTAATTTAGGTTTCTTTAAAACATGAATACCTCTTACTCTTCTATTCTTGCTTATGTTAACCAGGTTATCAAAGTTCACATGACACAACCTTTTATGCCATAACCATATTTCTTCTACTTGTGCAATAAAACATGAAATTTCATTGAGATCGAGATAAAATAGATTACCTTTTGTTTTCTTTCCAGTTCTGACTAGGTTTCCTTTACCATCCAGGAGCTTGTCCTTACCATTCATGAAGTCTACCTTGATACCAATGTTATTCACTTGTACCACACTTAGTATATTTCTTCTTAGTCCTTCAACCCAATAAGCATTATCACATTTAATTCCTTTAGTTAGAGAAATACAACCTTTACCCTTCACATAGCAATATTCATTATTCCCAAAATTGACACTCCCACTATCATAGTGCTCAAGAGTTTCAAATTTTCTCTTATCACCAATCATGTGGTGAGAACAACCACTATCAATTATCCAAGTGTCATTTTTGCTAATATGAGAGAACAGTGTGGTCTTTTCATCATCTTCATTATCTGACTCATTCTTAATAGCAATGTAAACTATTTCATCTTCACCTTCATCACTATCAGAATATTTAGCAATATAACAAGATTTCTTACCTTTGTCCTTGTAGTTTTTGTAACTGTTGAAATATTTCTTGCCTTTATATTTGTTGAACTTTCTCTCATCTTTGTCATCTTTGTTAGGACACTTAGCAACAATGTGACCAACCTCATTACATGAAAATAAAATTAATGGTCATATTCTTCCTTTGCCAGCTCTCTTTGCAAGTAGTGCTTCAATGATTTCCATATCTTCGTAATCAGATTCATCATCAGTGTCATTGCCAGTCTTTTTTTTTTTGGAATATCTATCCTTTCCAAATTTTAGTTTGGATTTGAATGTAGACTCAAGATTACTAGTGTTAGGAGAATAATTGTCAAAATTTTCCAGCTCAAATGATGATAGCCTTCGAATCAATGCATCTAGAGATATATTATTACTGCACCTCATCTCTTGAATAGCTGAAACTCTAATTGCATAGATAGGAAGTAAAGTTCTCAATACCTTACTAACCACTATAGTATCTTCAATTGTTCCACCCACTGATCTGATGGAAATTACACTTTTCTTGATTTTGTCACTATATTTTGTAATGTTTTCTCCTTCTTTCATTTTCATCATATCAAACTGACCTCTGAGACTTTCTATTTTTTCTATCTTTACATTTGCATCTCCTCCATGAATATCATGTAGTTTGTTCCACATATCAAAGGCAGTAGGGAAGTCCTTGAATTCATCAAATTCTGAGTAGATGAGTGAAGAAGTTATATCAATCATCATTATAGTATGATTCTTTTTGTCCACCATCTATTCCATAGTCAAAGCTACCGGTGGTTCCACATATTTGTTATCTAGAAATTGTATACCACTATCTTCAACAGTAGATAAATGTAGCTTCATCATCTCCTTCCATGTCTAAAAGTTGTCTTTGTTAAGCTTGGGAATCTCCCTTCTATAAGACATCTATGGTCTTTATCTTAGGCCTTTAAACATTCCTTGCAAGCACTTGGATCTCTGATACCAATTATTGGAAATGAGATGAGTACCTGAGAGGGGAGGAGTGAATCAGTTACTACAAAAACAAATCCAAGTCCCTTAGATATCTTGAACAATATATCACTATGACTCGGTCAATTAAGATATTTTGTTGTAACTCAGAGAACAAATCAATCTTGAGATATTTAAAGTAATTATCCTTTTAGAGATTATGTGCAGAAACATAAAACATAAAGTAAATAGCATGAACACATATGACACCAAGATTTAACATGGAAACCCAATAAGGGAAAAACCACCAATTGCAACTAGTTACTATTTTTCACTCTTCTAAAGTGAGCCATGTTAGGATCCAACCCTGTTAAAGGTTACAATGACACACTGTTAGGTGTGACCCTGTTAGAGGATTTAATTACCCTGTAAGGAGTGGCCTTGTTAGAATTCTTCAAACACTTCAATATAGAAATGTCACCTTGTGATAGGATTTACAAAAGAGTGTTAATTCTACTCTATTAAGAGATTTGAATCACTGCTACAATTATTAGAAAGTAACAATGGATTGACCTAATTGTACATGCAACTATCTTTGCTAATTTAGATCTTTCTCTATTTGTAAACTGGATCCTCACTAATCAAATGTTCTATTGTAGCTCTATCTGGATGATCTGTCATTAATCAGAATCCCATCTGATTTCGCTTCTACTCTTCATATTATGTTCATCCACTAATTCAATTACTTCTACACACACTTCCTCAATCCAAACTTGACCTTATATAAATATATAATAGACCTTGTAAATTTGGCCTCTATAACCTTCCAACTAAATAATAAAACTCAAATTTGGTGGCCTCTTATGCCCAATTAAACATAAAATGTAATCATATGTTAGTCGGCTGATACTAACTGTTTAACTCAGTCAACACTGAAATTCTTCAACCCCCGACCAACACTGTAATTCCCAAGGGAACTCGGTAGGAACTAAATTTCTTCAATACCCGACTGAGCTCAGAAAACACTGACATTCACTTGGCATACACTAACTAGGCTCAGTTTGGATGTAGACATTTGTGGTACATCACTACATAAGTGCATATACATGTGTAACATCAATGACAATACACAATTGAATAATTGCCATCAACACCTATGTCCCAAGTAATAATGCAATGCACAAACACAAAGGGAAGTAGGCTTACACACATCCCATACAGATGCATCCTCAACTATACAAGAAATACCGTAGTACAATTCAAACTCGATGCACCAACCATGTAGAGGGATGACAACAAGTCATAAAATCCATAAAGGTCGCAAATCAAGAACACACAAGTATTCTCTCGTACGAATGAGAATGGAAATAATGCAAGAATTGGTGCCACATGTACGAGTAAACCTCTCTATGTAAGAACCTATATTAACATGTGTGAGAATAAAACCATAAATCCTAGAGAATATCTACTCAATACTAAACAAGGTACTAGATACTAGAGTGTAGAGGTGGGAGTGTCATCATATGTGGTCATATGAATGCACCATATAAAACTGAGCATTCTCTCAAACTAGCAAGAATAATGACTATGCAAAAACTAGTGTGAACATGTGCAGAAAATCCTCTCTAGTAAAGTACGACAAGCCTTCCCAATTCACCCATGGCCTTTTGATAGCACTCATGATGTACTTGAGGTATATCTTTATCTTATACATGTTTATACCAATTTCATTATTATTTTTATCACTTTATTACAACTTGTCAACACTATGGTATGCATGTCACTAATGTATCAGGTGCAATTTGGAAGCCACTCCCTAGAATTACTCTATGACCTCACCCTAAACTTGTGACAAAATAAATTCCAACATGACACAATGCATCAAATAGCTCAAACACATCAATTACTCATTTAAGAATAATACTTTCCAACCATAAACATGATGATCTCAACTGATTTCAAGCGAAGAGGATGGGTCTCAATATGATCTCATAATGGAATTCCACACAAAATTATGCCAATAATTTAATTCCATAACAAACATATCAATATTTTCATTCCCAATTTCACAATTTCATTCATTTCACAAGGCAAGGCAAGATAAGGCACATTCTATTGGTCATAACCAAGAGTACAAGTACAAAAACAAATTCATAATGAAATTGAACATATAAAATCAATACTCTACATTTTATAAACACATCTTCATTTCCAAAAAAAAAATTCATAAAATGTCATTCATAGACAAAAACCAGTCCTAGAGGCCATCTCATTGATGGAGCTCCAAAAAATACTAAAAAATCAAACAAAAAATATCATGATTTTGGGAAAAACTATTGGTTACCACATGAATAAAAATAGATTCATGCAATAAAATATACATTTTGTTTACACAGAGAGAAATGGACAACATAACGGTATGTAAAAAATATTTCAAATCTAAAAAAGTGGAAAAACCCAAATGAGCATCAAAATGAAAGCTGCAAGTGGGGAATGTGTATAATTCCATTACAAAAACCATTTGCAACACAAAAGAAGCAATATAATTGAGAAACAAGAGAGGTATCAAGATTCCTACCTCAAGTTTGAAGGAAAACCAAAAATTGATAGATAAATTTGGATACACGATGACAATACACAAGAACCTAACCACCAATAACAATCCCCAACACAATCCATGCAAGACAATGCCCAAAAAATTCTTCCAAAAAAATCTCCCAAAGCCAACAAAATGATATCCCCAAGAAAACAGGTTTTGGACTTAAAATTGCTTAAGTGTGGAAAATGAACTCACTTTTCCAATATAAAGGCATTTTCCAAAAAACCACAAATCTAAAATAAAATAACTTAAAATCCACTTAAATCCAAAATTCCAAATAAACCTCCGAAAAAACCCAAACACTTAAATCATTCAATTCCAAATAAATTGAATACATATACAACATATATTTGTCGGTAAATACAAAATTACTAATTAAACATTTAAAATATCCTTTTAACTTAAATAACTCAACCGTGACAATTATTAATACCCAACTATGCATATACACTTTCACTATTCCTTCACAATTATGCAAGAAGGTAATTGGACTTTACCTATACAGTAACCAAAGTTATAAACATATACAAATAAGGACATATCATCCAAATCAGAAACAATGAATAGGCTAGGCAATATGAATGGTCATTATGACTATCTCTTGTACCACTATTGGGGATAAGGACACACTCAAACAAGTGAAACCAATTAGAGTCGATGCTCACTACCTGTCATCACTAAAAAAATCACACATCAAGTGTACCAACTTATGCATATAAAATAGTCAAAATGCACATATAAAGTAATCAATAATTGAAGTTATTGAAGGAGAATTTTAACATCATAATCATTCTTATGTATTTGAATTTTTTTTATTAAATTCAGTAGCCTAACAAGGGAGCTAACCCTTACATAAATAGAATCATACTAATAGTAAACGTGTTGAAAAAATATATAAAATATAACCAGTACACTAATATACATGCTAGCGTCCCTCCTAAAGAGTGGGAGGGAAGCTCACTCATCCCATGTGGAGAAGAATGTGAGTTTGAAGAACAATTTTTCCTACACCATTAAACAACTTTCCAGGCGATGTTATCCTTAAGATCCCAAACACAAGAGGGGGAGAAAATGAAACTCCATTTTGGAAACTATCAGTGCTGTTATGATTAGGAAATACCGAGAGGGGGGGTGAATCTATGCAACAATATCTTTAAACTTAATAAACCAAAGCCACAACTTAATTCCACAAGTAACCAAAAGTAAACAAAACAACATAAATAGCAACCACATCAGAATGCCATGATTTGTTATCAAGGAAAACCTGGTTAATAGAATAACCCTGGTGGGGATGATACCCACAAATATCTCACTACTACAATAATAAGTACCCTGTTAAAGGTATAATTATAAAAGAGGTGAATGCACATGCATTTAGTCTTATAGCCTAGAGCACAATGCTCAATTATAAAACATTGATCTGGCCCTTAGTCAAGTTCACTGATCAAATATAGATTACAATATAGAAAATACTTACAGTCCCAAAACTAAGCTAACTAGTAGTGTTAATAATGCCAATACAGTTCCAATGAGGCTCCAACTATACCATAAACTGCCAATCTTTACATCAATATTGCTTGCATATCACAATATCAATATCCATATATCTTCGCATCAAAAACTTGATCTTATATACTCAATCATTAACTTAGTCGACTCTAATATATGGATGTGAAACATGTACCTCCCTGAATAAAAACACAGACCAAAACTCAATGCTAACCTATACCAATCAAAATTTACCATGTAGGAAATTAACCCAAACTAGATCTGTCATCCAACCTATTAGATCATCGATCCGATAGGATCACTGATCGATCCAATATGCATAAGATAATTCTTTGTCAATGCGATACTTAGTGAATCCTATCTTCATCAATCAATATCATAAAAACTTGCAATCATAGGATTAGATATACCATGATGTATTCTCTTAGTCTCCAGCTTCGCAACATTTGATACTTTGACCTCTATCTATACTATCTCAATCTCTAAACCTGTATCCTTAACTGTTCTCCATACTTAGCTATTTTCATCACCAAAACTTTTGGTAGAAAAAGTTTATTAAAAGTTACTAAGAGTAAAGTATATAGTTTCCATCAATGACAACATACCATGCATTACCAGTTGAGTCTTGCCAACAATCTCCCCCTCTTGCATTGATGGAAACACTTAGTGAAAAATGGCTAAGTGTCCATCCCAAAATGCCAAGTATTTACTTTTCACACAACTCTTCTCCCCCTTTGACATCAATGGAAAAGGTGGTCAAAAAGAAAAAATCTCTACCAAAATCCTATATTGTTCACATATTCACATGAGCTTGAAAAATATGAAAAAAGGGTCCTTTAAAGTGACAAGATCTATGTTCCAAGTCTTTCTCGGGTTGTCCAAGATCTAAATATTCCCACACAACAGATAATTTGTTTCTTGAGCATGAATAAGATTAGGTGAGGGTGGAAATTTGCTCAGAATTTCTGCCTCTCCAAGACTCCACTATAAGGTATCCACCTTGGGAACAATGAAGTTCCTTAGTTCAGTGAATTTTCAAGGTACTCTTATTTTCTCAACCTCCAAGAAATTAATCTTATCATTCAACTTATAAACTTCATCCATATAATCAGAAGAAAATCCCTTTGATGAATCAAAAGCCTTTGCTCGATTAGCTAGTATATATTGGTTGTCCTCAATAAACATGTCAACATCTTCAACTTTTGAAAATGGTGATGACATGTAACTAATTGAATGTTTGAAGATGTTAAGTTGATCACTGAAATGTAGAAAGATAATGCAAGACATTAAATCAGTTAATGGATTGTATTGTCATTGATGTCAACTTGATATAATCTAATCGGTTATAATCAAAGTGTCAAAGACTTCAAAGAATTAGAGAGAGAAATATTATGTTTTCAGTAATGTATAAAATACAAGCTTTCACTAAGTGACTTCAAACACCGATGGCTAGTGTAACTCAACGGACAGAGATAACTGAAAGTTAAATCACAATGATGCCCGAGAAAAGAAATCGACAAGCATTACCAACGAGCAGAATCACAAGCGTTACCGATGGCCAAAATCACAGTGTTAACCGATGAGTAGAACTTTGCAGTGAAGCCCGAAGGAAAGACAACCCTGACGGAGAAGCCCAAGGGGAAATGAAGTGTTGACCGAATCTATCAAAGAGTTAAAACACCAAAGTTAACTAGAGTTCAGAAACGACAAAATACTTAGCTGGCAGAGCTAAAAATAGAATTAATTGGTTGTTATCATTGTTTTCATCGACAAGATAAAGCTAGAGATAAGTAAAGGATTTAAAGTTGTTTTATCCAATTGGAAAGAAGCTTTCTACGAGATAAAATAGGAGTTATACTTTAAATCAGGATTGGCTAAGATTGCGGATCATGCCAAGAACAAGAAAATCAAGAATAGAGAAACGGTGATATCATGTCTATATAGAGACAACTTGATTCATTATGAATTAAAGGGAGTGAATGAAAAAGAGGATGCTAAAGATAAACTAATGAAGAACAACTACATACAGTTTCAATCAATTAAGATGAGGAAAGAGCTAAAGATTTCTGCGGACACCGAGAAACAGAGCACAACATCACTAAGCAGAAACAAAAGTGGAGCAAAGGTATTGTAAAGATCTATTGATCAGATTGGTTTAATGAGCTTACAATAGATATAAAAATTTGCAAGTAAAAGTTTTATATGTAAACAAATCATTTACTGTTTCAATTTAACCATTGATTCAGAAAGTCTCTTAACCAAGAATTAATTAAATATCCTTTCTATATTGAGATACATACCAAGGATTATCAAAAAGTTTGATCATGAAGATAGCATGAGATTCCAAATACCATTTGACAAACGAGGTTTTTGTCATAGAAGGTAGCATAGAGATGCCCGATATCAAGTGACAAACTAATCTTTTAAATCCTCTAATAAGGTCACACCTAACAGTGTGTTTTTAACCTTTAATTGGATTGTCTCTTCACCGAGCTCACTTCAGAAGAGTGAAAATTTTGGGTTACCAATCCCAAGTGGTTTTTCCCTTAATAGGGTTTCCACATTAAAAATCCATGTGTCAATGTGTTTATGAGTCATTACTTTAGTGTTTTGC
>JAGRRI010010260.1:0-13634 GCA_018584345.1 Thuja plicata
ATTAATTGAAAGTTTATTATATAATTAACATTTGAAATAATTATAAATTATTGTAAAATATTGAAGCGAGAATATCCTAACTTAGATTAGTGAAGAGGGTTTGAAGATCTCTAAATAAATGAACATAAAAAATTTGTATATATGCCATTTTTTTATAGATAGGAACGTATCCTATCATCATAAGCAATTTATGTTGGTAAAATGAAGACAATATGAAAAAGAAAAGGTGGTCAGAAGAGCTTACACTGCAATCTATATTACAAAATTATCATTTGCTTAGTTTGTAAGAGACTTGAAAATTTATTGATACATATGCGAGTTTTTAAGATTAGTATTTTTTAATACAAGAAAGAGATTAATAAATGTGTAAAAGAATCTGTTCAATTAAAGCCACTAACCACAATTATGATCCTAGTTTTAGGATACTTCGTTGAGCCTTTATAAAAAAATAGTTACAAAACTGTAAGGAGCACAAAACCCCTCATCAATTAGGTGAAGACCTATTAGCACTTGTATACTTTGTTTTTTTTGCTTGTTTTATGGACAAATTTGTTCAATGCCTTCTTATATGATGAATAATTCTCTTAACCATGAAATACTTAATTATAATATCCATAAATAATATATTCATTCTATACAATACATTTTAACTACAAAACTTTAACAATGCATTGTTTCACATGGATTGGAATTAAAAACGAGAAAGCACAAAGTGAGAGTATGTTAGCATATTGTAAACACATTGAGATAATATAGAATTTTTTTTTTTTTTTAGAAAAGTATTTCTCAAAAGTGTTTCCCAAAATAAATAATTGCATTGTATTGTGAGTGTATAATTGTTTTGTTTATATTGGTACTTATGTAAATATTTTCTTGAGTGAAATGTGTGCATGAATCGTGTGTGACAAGTACTTCAAGGATGAAGATAAGTATAATAAACATAACTTTGAGTTATGATAGCTTAGGTCAAAAGAACTTGAGAGCTATTAAATTTTCACAATCCATTAGTCGTTGAATGTTTCAAGAGAAGTCAACATTTAGGAACTGTCAGAAACCAAAAAGTCTTTTATTAGACAATACCCCTAGCAAAGACTCCTTTCGAAAGAATCTATATACTTAGAGAGTAAATGATGTTAAATTTATATTGAGTTTTAATGCTTCCAAATTTTTTGCAAGTCAATTAGCCTAGATTGATGTTAAAAATATACAAACTATAAAAATACATTACTTCAAGTTTTTTCACCAAATTAATAAGGCTATTAATAACACATCAAACAAGTCAAAGTCTTGAGGAGGTACTTGTACCCTTTTAAGAAGAAATGAAGCAAAAATCCATTGAAAATCTAACAAAAGATGCATTATTTGTTAGACTTTTCTAGAGGCAAGTTCCATCTCTCGGAAGATGTATGAAAAATTATTGGAATTACAAAAAAATGGATCATTTTGAGAACCACCAAAACTTTGAAAGGCCAAGAAGTATTGCACGTAACAATCTCCATATAAAAAGACTTTCACACATCTTAAGCACACAATCATGTCACGATGCATGCTTTATCAATTTTGGGTGCTCTTCATATGAATCCTCATAACGAGCTAATTTGGGAATTAAATGTTTTAATGGGTGTTATCCTCTGTATGCGTTTGTCCTTGATGACAAAAAGAGGACACATTGCTATCATCATAGTTGACTATATTGAGGTGACATCTTTATCTTGCTTGATGACATATGTAGATATATGCTGAGATCCATACTTAGTTTGGTAACATAGGGATTTACAGATGCTAGTGTTATTTGTTACTGATAAGTTATTCCCTATGCAGAGCTCATAGGTAGAGGTGATCAGATCATTTCTCATGCTTATTGCTCTCATGTTCAGGGGTTCAGGTATATGGTTCATTTGGCACAGTTGAATGGGCATTTCATTTCAAGTCATATGTTTCTGTTAATCACTTTTAACGTAATTGATACTAAGTTGACATATGAAGCATTTTAATGTTGTCTCATAATATGCACAAGTGAAACAATCATTTGGTTGATATCAATTATACTAAGAGCTTATTGAATATTTTTGTTATCACTATATTACATACATTTGAATGTGCTTTCCTCTCTACTTTGGTTAAAATGAAATATGTTTCACTTAGCACTTATGAATGGTTTATGTTTGAAGTTCTAACCAAGCACTTGATAATCATAACAACATATACATATTTCATTGTGTAAAGGTTATCGGGCTACTTACATAAGAATTTATGCTTATCAAATTATAAAGAAGTTGATTTTTCAAAGTGTCAAGTCGACACTTGATTTTGGGAAGAATAAAAGTTAAAGTGCCATTCCTAAGAACTACCGACAAAATTTGAATATGGGGCATTATATGATCTACGGGTCAAAGTAACTTTGAAGTTGACTGTATTGAGTTTTTATGATGTTGGTTAAGATTATATTGGTGACATGGACCCACGAGCAACTTACTCATTGTCAATGAATTACATTTGTATTCAGACTTCAAAAGTTTGTATGATTTAATTTGGGAAATAATTATGTCTAGGTTTGTTTCATTTTGTTCATTTCATTGTTGATCTCCATTCAGCCTACTGACATGAAGGAATTTGAAACCTTGGTCATGACTTTTACAGTTGCATTCTAGTTTTGGGTTCTAAATATATTGGATGATAGTTAATGGGGATTCTATTGGCATTTGTCTCGTGACATTTGGTTGAGTATTTGTGCATATTTTTTGGGATTTTTATGAGTTAATAACGTTGCACTTTCTCTTTGAATCAAAACGGTTTCTGGTTATTTTTCTAGTAAAAAAGGGGCAACATGATTCTTTATTTCAAAATATTTACTCCTATAGTTTATTGGTTGTTAACAATTAAACTTATGTGTATGTGGAAAATGACATTGTTTACAATGAATTTTGTTGTATTGAAAGTGAAAATGGAAAATGATAAATGTGCTTTTTTATTAACCCTTCTTAGGGTTGTTTACCCTAACTCGAGGGTTAGCTCTGATGGTATCATGGAGAAAGTTTGCATACGATGAAAATGAAAATATTTTATAACCTTACTTAGGGTTAGGATACCCTAGCTTGAGGGTAGCTATGAAAGCAATTATCTATGATTCTAAAGAAGATATATTCTCATATATGTGTGTGTGTGTGAAGGAAATAAATGATGAGAATTTTACAGAGATTCAAACAAAAAACAAGGACATTGGTTATACTGTGATATGATTCTTTTTTTTTTGAAAAAGGTGTTGATGTAGTTGGTTTTGCAGAAAAACATTTCTAGTAATGTAATGACAGTAGCCTGTAGTTGGATTCATTGAATATTTTATTTATCACTCAACAAGCTAGTAATTTTATAATTGCAAACTATAGACACCTAAATTTGATTAACATATTTAATTTAATTTAGTCCTCTCTAGAATATTATTGGTTGAATAATTATTCATTATTAACTAATTTATGCTATCCCATGGCTCAATTAATTCTATTAATAATGAAATGACAACCCATAGTCTAATAATTAATTAAAACTCTTTCCTCTATTAAGTTGAATAAATATGTTTATTTGTTTAACTTAATTCATAATTCCCCCTTTGTTCTCACTTATGAATTAAATAATTCATTTAATTCAGTTTGAGCACATGGCTCCTAAATTTAACCCTGAAACTAACCTATCCCAACCACCTAACCCAAAGTTCCAACTCAACCCAACCCATTCACACATACTAATCTTTCTCAATTAGTTAATCAACCTTGATTAACTAATTAACCCCTCCACTCATTCTCTCTCTCCTCCCATCACATCCTCCTAATATTCCACTTTCCTTCTAATTAGTCCTAATCTCCCACCTAATCAATCTCTAATCATTTGCACAATCCTAATCAAATAGATTAGCAAACCCAAGTCAACTCTCAAGTCCCATCACTTCCCACTCCCCAACCCAAGTCACATGTGACTCTTACACATCTCTTGCATCCTCTTACACCCTTGTCCCCTCCAAAGGAATATTTAATTCATTTTTTCACATCCACCAAGCCTTTTCACACTTCTCCATATCCCTTCACACTTCCCAAAATGGTCACATTCCCCAATCCTACTCCAACCCCCAATGTCCTCTCAAATTCTCTCTCATTGTGACACTTGTCACAATGCTATGCATTTGAGAAAACACAATCCATGTGCTCTCTCTTGGATGCATCTTGATCCTTCCTCATTTTTGCATCTCAACCGTCCATTCAACCCTCTTCTTGCCTATAAATTAAAGGCTCTTTTCCTTCATTTTCATCCACCTTTTATGCATTGTTACCATGTCCATTTGAAAAGAAAAAATCACTATCCATAGCCTTATTATGCAAAAATTCTCACTCATCCCTTGAAGCTTGAGCATAGTCATATGAGCACACATCCAATATCTTGGACAAATCTGCACATGAAAGGAGAGCTTGCATGGTTTAAGGAAGGTTTGCATACTCTTAGGCTTGTTGCTTGTTTTAGTTCTTCTTTTGTCTTATCATAGATGTTGTAGTGATTTAGTTGTTTAAATGATTAACTAGTTTAGGTATTTCCTTTAACCACTATTTCCTTGCATACAATTTGGCACGCTCGGTGGGACCCTCTTCTAGGGTCATTCTCATTTTTTTTATAAATCTTTTTCTTTGCAAACTAACCAAAACCTAACGTTTCTTGTTGTTTTGAGATTTTTGTGCTAGGTTATTCAGTTTTTGCAGGTTGGAAAGTGAAAGAACAAATATTTGCGCTATCAAATCCACTGTCAAAATTTACACAGCTCAAAAAAATGTCCTCCGATAGGAGCGCGGGCTGAACCTACGGTAGCGTGGTCTGAACTTGCGGGAACGCGGTCCCACAGACTATATTTCTGTGGCAAGCTGAGACCTCTTTTTCTCTTTTTCTCCCTATTTTTCTCTGTCTCATCAGTCCTGCGGGATCACTGTTTGACTCTGCGTGTTCTCGTAGGTCCTTGTCAGAATCCCGCAAAAAAAAATAAAAAAAAATTGAACCCGCGGGAATGATTGTCAAACCCGCAAGAATGAAGGCAAAATCAACCCGCGGGAACATTTTTTAGACTTGCGGGAATGCGATCCCATGGATTGTGCTCTATCTCTTGTAATATTATTAGCTATTGTCATTAGACACATTTGATCTATTGGGAGAAAGGGGTTGGTGTTCCTTGAAATTGGTGCTTCAAAACATTTATGTACAAATTTGGTTCTCCTTGGATTAATAAGATATATACAGGTTCTGAGTGGTTTTTCTGCCCCAAGAGGGTTTTCCACTCACAGAAATCATAGTGTCTTGTGTTTAATAGTCTGTCTCTCAATTTGTTCTCTCATTTTTCCATTATGTTTAGTGTATGCTCTGATACTTATATACAATTGGTCTTGATTTTCGGTTACATCTTGCTTTAAATTATGTTATGTTCACTTGTTCCAAACTCTGCATAACTTGTCAAGATTGAAACAACAAAGTTAATCTAATGATTATTCATTATCAATTGAATGATCATAAATATGCTTTGAAATAATGATGTCCTAAAAGTTATTGTTCTCTTCAGTTCACATTGTTCTATTTCATTTTGAGTTCTAATTAGAAATTGGTTTATTCATATTTTAAAGGGTGTTCAACATCTTTTTAAAGTTTTCATTCTTGTCTCACTATGATTCACCTTCCCCCTCTCAGAGTGAATCCACTTCCAAAAAGTGGTATCAGAGTGTAGGGTCCTTGCATATAGGTATGTCCTAGGGATTGACTCTGGTCTTTTGGATTATGGCTCAGGCAGAAGGTTCTTCTCTTACAAGAGCTCCACTATTTGATGGATCTAATTATGTGTTCTGGAAGGTTATGATGGAAACATTCCTAAATGTTCTTGATGTTAGGATGTGGGAGGTAGTAAATAATAAATATATTGTTCCCTCTACGGTTCCTACAGATCCTAATGAAAAGACAAAATATGAACTTAATGCAAGAGCTAAGTTTTCTCTCTTGTGTGGACTCACAGAAGATGTCTTTGTCAAAGTCATGTATTGTAATTATGCTAATGAGATATGGAAAAAAATTGAAACTATTTATCAAGGATATGCTAAACTCAAAGAGTCTAAACTTCTCACACTGAAGAACCAATTTGATTCATTTAAAATGAAAGATGATGAAATCATAACTAATTATTTTCTTAGAATTGATGAAATTGTCAATGCTCGAAGAGGTCTTGGAGAAACTGTTGATGCATATGTAGTGACAAAGGTTGTTAGAAACTTGTTGCCTAAATTTGAGACTAAAATTTCAACCTTAGAAGAATTTTTTTTCTAATATGTCTCTTCATAAACTGCAAGGCACACTTGCAACCTATGAAATAAGGATTGGAAGCAATCCTTATACTTCTAAAGATACTGCTTTTAAAGAAGAAAAGAAAGAAGTTGATAGTGAATCTGAACTTTCAGATGCTTTTGAAGCTTTACTTGTTAAAAATTTAAAAAATAAATACAAAGGTAAAATACCCTTCAAATGCTTTAATTGTGGCAAAGCAAGACACTTTGCTGCCAAGTGTCCTTATATTGATCAAAATATCGATGAGGATAAAAATGATTTTTTTTTTCAAAAAGAAAGACTTGGAATCCTAAAAAGAAATTCAATAACCTTAAAAAGAAGAGTCTATTTACTAAAGAAGACTCCAAGTATGAGCTAGATGACTCACCCTATGAAGGTGATGAAACACTCTTTATGACAGAAATTGAATCTCCTGAAAAGGCAACCTCTTGCAGAGTAGAAAGTCTTTCTGATTCCGAAAACAGTGAAGTAGATCTCGAAGAAGAGCTTCTTTGTGCTCTTTAGTAAGTCAAAAGACTTAATAAGCTTGTAGCTACTCATGAAAGTACAAAACAAATTCTACAAGTTGAGTCAGAAATCTCAAAATAGATAATTGACAGTCAGAAGACCTTGCTTGTTGATGATGATAAAAAAATTCAAAGTCTAAAACAATAAGTTAATTCTTTGCAAAAATAGATTGAAAAATATGAAAGTACAATGCATCTAAATGATATTCGGAACAAAAAAAAACAACACAAGGATTTGACAGGTGTGGGTTTTGATAAGGCTAAAATGTCAAAATAGAATTTTAAATGAGCAAACAAGAAACACTCCTATACCTACAACAAAACATCATTTAGGTTTGGCTTCCTTCATGGCTATTGTTTCTATTGCAATAAGTTTGGGAACAAGGTTAGCACATGCATATTTTTAACGCATAGAACACCTATGTTTGGACATAAAAAAGCATATGGTTTTCTAAACAAAATAAGATGTATCAAGTGTAATACCCTTGGTCATACTGCTAATCAGTGCAAGTCAAGTGCACATGTTGATAAAGTGGGGAAACCCAAGTTTGTTCATAGTACTGAGAAATCTATGTTAGTTCAAACTGCATTAATTTATAACAAGACAACAACGTGGATATTAGATAGTGGTTGTTCCTAACACATAACAGGGGACAAGAATAAATTTTTAAAATTTGAAGATCATTCTGGTCATTTTGTGAAGTTTAGTAATAACTCTTGACTTCATATAATAGGCATAGGAACTGTGCTGCTAAATGATGATACACCTATTAATGATGTGTATTATGTAAAAGGCCTCAAATTCAATCTTTTAATTATTATTCAAGTTTGCGATAGTGGTTATCGTGTTTCGTTCAACTCACTAGGGTGTGCAATCAAGAGAAAATTAGGTAAAATAATTACAAATGGTTCAAGAACACATGGTAATCTTTATAATATGCTTGGCTCTACTGATCATGAAAAAAATTAAGGAATGTACCTCATGAGTCAATTTGAGAATAATTGGATATGGCATAAATGATCGAGGCATGTAAAATTTGACAATCTAGTTTGTATTAGCAAGAACCAAAATGTAAAAGGTTTTCCTATTCTAAGTAAACCTACAAACACAGTGTGCAAAGAATGTCTGAAAGGAAAACAAACAAAGGTGTCTTTCAAATCTAAAGAACACTCTTCCACAAGACCTTTGTAGCTTGTGCATACAATATCTATGTAGTCCTACAAGGACAAAATCGATCAATGGTGAGAAATATTTCATCCTCTTTACTGATGATTTTACTAGAATGGTACGGGTCACTTTTATCAAACACAAATCTGAATCTTTTGAAAGATTTAAGATATTCAGAAAGATGGTAGAGCATGAATATGATTTGAAACTAAAGTGTTTAAGGTCATGCATATTGGCATAAGGAGAGATTGTTGGCATACCAACTCTAGTTGATAAAAAAAGTTAAGTTGATGAAGAGGTTAGATTAGTTATATGTTTGTCATTGATGTCAAATAGAAAGGTTTTAAATATTGACATAGGAAGACTTTTTAGCATAAGGAGGTCAGCTATCGGAAGCCGACAACTATCGGTTAAAAGGGAAAATCATGATGTAGCCAAAAAGAAGGAAGAACAAGAAAATAGGTTAATAGGATGATGAAGTTATGATTGTTAGATCTAGGTTTAGAGTTTTGACGATTAACAATTATTTACTTAAGGAAGAGACAAGAAGAAGTTAGGTATCGTGACGAAGAAGAGGAGAAGATATCAGTGGACAAAGAAACTAATCAGTGAAGGATTGTTGTGAGCATAGAAGAGGATACATATTTGAACAAGAGGATTGGAATGGTATGTTATTATGTTAAGAAACTTTATTGGATCTGATACAACAGAATTAGTGCAAACTACAGATCATTTTATATGCTATTACTCTCTAACAATTGTGACAATAAAATCCCTTAATCAGATGACCCTAATAGGTCTATTGTAAATCCTTTAACAAGGTGGAATTCTCAAAAGAGTGTCTAACATCCTCTAACCAGGTTACTGCTAACAGGGTATAATACTTTAATGGGTCTATAGGGAAATCCCATAAATGGGTAGTATTTAACAAAGCTTTTGTAACCCTTAACTGGGCAAGCTCTTTATCAGGAAAATTTTAGAAGAGTACAACTATTTGTGGGCACTGATCTCAGACCGTGGTTTTTTTCCTAATCAATTTCCATGAGATAAATAATGGTGTTAATGTTGTATGCATGTTTACTTTATGTTGCATGAATGTTTAATGTTATGGTAACCGATAATACTGTTATAGGTTAACTAAGCTATAATTGGTAAATCTATTTGAAGAAGATTTGGGACTATGATTTAAGGTTACACTGGTGATTACTAATTCACCCCCCTCTCAGTAAACTTTCCTATACCTACAAGACAAGGGTGGTGAGTTTACCTCACAAGAATTTGTTGACTATTGTGAAAAATATGGAATCAAAAGACAATATGTTGTTGCTCGTACACCTCAACTAGAGTGGTTGAAAGAAAAAATAGAACTCTTAAGGAGATGGGATGAACAATTATTAATGAGGAAAATCTTCCTGATAGGTATTGGAAGGAAGTTGTTCATACAAATATTTATATTCCGAATCATGTGCAAATCAGGGTAAAATCTACCTTCACTCCCTATGAAATCTGGTATTGTAAAGTTGCTTCCATTAAATATTTAAATTTTTTGTATGCAAATGTTATATTAAGAGAGATGATGAGAATTTAGGAAGTTTTCAAACTAAAACTGATGAAGGCATAAATTGAATAAAATTGTTGAATCTGTTAATGTAAGATTTGATGAGAAGATGCTTCTAAGTGATGGATTGCAGGATGTAGAGGAGGACAATACTATAAGACTTAATGAAGCTTCCAAATCTAGTGAAATAGTTGCATCAAATAAGGATGGTGAATCAAGTCCTAAAGCAACCACACCTCCAAAGACACTCCCTAAATATATTACAAAGAATCATCCACAAAATCAGATAATTGGTGACAAGGATGATGGGGTTCTTACTAGAAGAAGAGCTAGAGTTGAAGAGAAAGCTCAAATAGCTGCATTGTTGTCTGGTAACTGATTTTGAACCTAAGAATGTGTCTAAAGCTTTAATTGATGATTGATGGTTAAATGCAATGAAGGATGAAATTAATCAAATACATAAAAACAAAACTTGGTAATTAGTGCCAAGACCTGAAGATAAAACTGTTATAGGGGTAAATGGATATTCAGAAACAAAGTTGATGAATCATGAAAAGTTGTTAGAAACAAGGCCAGATTTGTTTGTAAACTTTATGCTCAGCAAGAAAGCATTGACTTTGATGAATCATATGCACATGTAGCTAGAATAGAAGCAATCAAAATTTTTCTAGGTTATGCTTGCTATAAAAAATTTAAAATCTACCAAATGATTGTAAAAAATGCTTTTCTTAATACTTTTCTTGAAGAAGAAGCTTACATGGAACAACCAGAAGGATTTGAATCAACAGATAAACCATATTATGTTTACAGGTTAAAGAAGGTACTTTATGGTCTTAAACAAGCTCCTAGAGCTTGGTATTTTAGGTTGGATCCCCACCTTACAGCTAATAGGTTCATTAGAGGTGAAGTGGACAACAAATTGTATGTCCAAGCTGAAGGTAATGACATTTTGGTTGTTGAGATCTATGTTGATGATATTATTTTTGGCTGTAACAATGATAACCTATCTCAAAAGTTTTCTAAAATCATGGAATCTGAGTTTGAGATGTCTATGTTGGGTGAATTAACATTCTTTCTTGGTCTTCAATTTGTTCATCTTGAACAAGTCATTTTTCTTTCACAAACCAAGTATGCAAAAGAAATGCTTAAAAAGTTTGATATGGCTAATTGCACCCCAGATAACACTCCATTAATGATTGGCTACAAATCGGCTAAATCTGATGATTCACTTGAGGTAAATCAGTTTGAATAGATATCTATAATAGGTAGCTTACTTTATTTGATAGCTTCTAGACATGATTTGATGCAGACAATTTGTTTAGTTTCAAGATTTCAATCTGCCCTAAACAATCACATTTGAATGTTGTAAATATAATTACAAGTACATTAAGGGTACAATAGATTATGGTTTATGGTATCCTCGCAATGATGATTTTACTCTTGTTGGTTTCATTGATGTTGATATGGCTGGTAGTATGGATGACAAACAAAGAACTAGTGGTGCTTCTTTTTTCTTGGGTGGTCATCTTGTTGCTTGCAACAACAAGAAGCAAGAATGTGTCACTTTATCTACTGCTGAATTTGAATATATAACAGCTACTGCATGTTGTAGACAATTGATTTGGATGTCATATCAACCAAAAGATATGGGTATTAATGTTCCAAAACCAATGTTCCATTTAGTGCGACAATACCGGTGCCATTAATATCTCTAAAAATCTAATGATACATTCTCGCACAAAACATATTGCTATTAAGTTTCACTTTTTGTGAGAAAAGGTCTTAGCGAATGAGGTACAACTTGTTTATGTGCCTACACAATCTCAAGTGACTGATATCTTTACAAAATCTTTGCCTAAAGAAACTTTTGAAAGGTTCAGAGAATAATTGGGAGTTATATCTCAATCTTTACTTGCTTAAACTTGATCACAGGTTATGGGGGAGATTGGCTCTCCACCAACAATATTTTGTTTTTTCACTTGGTTGTTTGCTGCCCATTGTCATATATTGCAACATTGGTTCTTCTGGTTATTAGTATATTATTTTTTGTTACCCTTTGTCCTTGAGACAAAAAGGGGGAGAAAGCATCATTAAATTTACTGGCATATTATTTGACTGACAATGTGGCATATCATATTATTTTTTTGATATTGACATTTCTGTGATATTTGGTGGCAGTGGTTTTTGGAAAGTGGTGGTGGCATTTTGCTGATAGTACTATTTTCTGGCATATTGTGATATTGGGTTTTTGAAAAGTGGTGGTGGAATTTATATGATAATGCTATTTTATGGTATATTGTGATAATGATATTTCTTTCTTTTTGGCAACTTGGTCTATTTCGGCATATATTCACTATTACATATTTGACAACATTGTCTCTGATGGCAAGCAATCTCTTATTTATGCATATTGATTCAGTGATCTTTGATGGCTCAAATGGTGCAGTGATTTTGTTTTTGTTGATACTTGGCTCTCTGCTCATTGCTTTTGGGTATCTACTTCTGTTGGTTTTAGTTATGGAGCATTGACATATATCTTAGTATAGTGACATTCTGGAAAATCTTATTTTGATTCAATGATGACTTTTTTTCCCATCAAGGACAAAGAGAGAGTTTTATACCCTCTGTATGTGTTTTTCCTTGATGAAAAAAAGAGGACACATTTCTATCATCATAGTTGACTATATTGAGGTGACATGATCTTTATCTTTCTTGATGACATATGCAGATATATGTTGAGATCCATTCTCAGTTTGGTAACATAGACATTTACAAATCTTAGTGTTACTTGTTAGTGATAAGTTATTCTCTACACAGATCTCATAGGTACAGCTGATCATATCATTACTCATGCTTATTGCTCTCATGTTCAGAGGTTTAGGTATATGGTTCATTTGGCACAGTTGAATGGGCATCTCATTTCAAGTCACATATTTTTGTAAATCACTTTTAACGTAAATGATACTAAGTTGACATATGACACATTTTAATGTTGTCTCGTAATATGCACATGTGACACAATCATTTGGTTGATATAAATTATACTAAGAGCTTATTGGACATTTTTGTTATCACTATATTATACACATTTGAATGTGCTTTCCTCTCTTCTTTGGTTAAAATGAAATATGTTTCACTTGGCACTTATGAGTGGTTGATGTTTAAAAGTGATAACCAAGCACCTGATGATCATAACAACATATACATATTTCATTGTGTAAAGGTTATCAGGTTAATTACATAACACATTATGATTACAAAAGCACTTTATGCTTATTGACTTATAAAGAAGTTGATTTTTCAAAGTGTCAAGTCGACACTTGATTTGGGGAACAAGAAAAGTAAATTTTTTATTCTTAAGCACTACCGACAACATTTGAATATGAGGCATTATATGATCAACGGGTTAAAGTAACTTTGAAGCTAATTTAAAGGAAGAAAATTTGGTTATTGAATTATTAGGGGTGTATTTCCTTAACCTTTACATTTAATTTAGTTTTGTTTTGAATGTGTATTGAAATGTGATTAAGCGTGTAGGGGGAAGGAAGATAAGATGTTCCTCTTTTATCCCCAAATGCACAAATGAAAGATCCAAGTTGATTAACCCAAAAGAAGGATCAATGCACAAATGAATCAATCATTTGGAAATGAGAGAAAAGAAGATCTTAAATTCTATTTTATTATTAAGTAGATATGATATATGACAGTAATTAAAAAGTGTAAGGAAACTTAGGTGCGGAAATAACTTCCTACACTAATCTCTTAAGGAAATTATTGTGCAAATTATTTTAAATCCTTACAATTTCAGATTCATTAACTACTTTAACAGATATATTGCAACCATCTACCATGCATACAGAAAATAGAGAATGACACAATGATTTACCCTAGGGAAAACCTTTCGATAAAAAACCCCAACACTCCAAAACTTGCACAATGTATTATCTTCAACACAACGGTTACAACACACTTGCAATGCAAGTTCTTTCAGGAGACAATCGACACACATAGACAAATCCAGTAGCACCAGATTATACCAACAATA
>JAGRRI010010266.1:0-10779 GCA_018584345.1 Thuja plicata
TTTAAATAATTAATTCTTATATTTTTGAATGAATTAAATAAGTTTAATTCATTTAATTAATATTCCCTTAAACCCCAACCTAACCTATCTCAACCACTTCTATCCTGGGTTCTAACCCTTCTCAACCATTCACCCTTGCTAATCTAATCCTAATCCTAATTCTAATCCTAACCCACCTCCTAATGTTGTCACATTCCATTTAGGAATGATTAGCAACTCAACCCACTTGAGAAAGTCCACTTTGTCAAGCATGACTAAGGCTTTATTAATGCCTCCTTAATGAAGATGCCTAAGCCTATGTCTCCTCCATACCTCATTAATGCCCATTAATGGCTCTTACATCACCATTAATGAGTCCCTCAACTCATTAATGAGCCTTGTCTCCCCTCTCTCTCTCGCTCTCTCTCATTCTTCTATAAATAGAAGCCATTTTTGAGAGCAAATGAGCCTTCAGCTCATATTGTAAATGCATTGTTATGCTGTTAGATTAAACTTAGACTCATACTTCATTTCATAGTACATGCTCATACATTGTTATTATGCCCATTTTTAGATTTATTTGCATTTTTCATTGCATAATAGTTTGTTTTTAATTAAATCTTTCATGCTAGGTTGTTTATGTCATTGGTATTTAGCATAAATCTGAGGGCTTTTATGTTACATGCTATACTCATCCTAGTTAGAAAGCAATAAGTCAATGTTATGGTTTATATGCTCTTTAACCCTTGTTTTTCACTAACAGAATGACTTATTGAAGTGTTGTGTTGTAGATAATAGGTGCACAAATATACACACACATTACCCATGTCTATTATTTCCTTTTCTGAATTAGTTTTCTCGCTGTCTACCTCTGTCTTCTTCTTCTTCTTGCTAGGAGAGGCCTTGATATGTCCTCAATTTTTCCTCTTTTCATATGTTTTTAATACTTAGAGGTTGTAATAACCTAGGTGGCTTAGGGTTAAAGGATTTTCATTCATCATTCTTTTCCATTTCAGCTTCTTCCATCGATGATAATTCTAGAGTTTTAGTTGTGTATCTATTTGCTTCCTTTTCCTCTTTGCATATGCATCTGGAATTTTTTTCTTTCTCTAACTAGTGGAACTTCTAGCTTCACCAGATACAAATTTATCTCCCAATTGTCTTATATTCTTCTTGGATTTTCTTTTTGTTCTAGTCTTTTTGAGCTCTAAGGTGATTCTCTCATAAGCTTCCTCAAATGTGCCATACCTTTTTGCTTCTTTGTTAACCGGTAGTTTCCATAATGCATCTATGTTCAAGATTAAAAATTGTTTATCAGTTTCATACCCCATTGCAGGTATCCATGAAATTATGGGTCCTACCACTTGAATCTTACAGGTGTCAATGTCAACTAAGAAAAAAATGGTATCTTTGTACTTTTCCACAATGTGTAGGAGAATTCTATACTGCTTGTGCATTCTATCCTGAAAATCCTTAAAGTGTCCCCACATGAAAATTTTCAAGTTTGCACCTAGTTGACCTAAGTATTCATTGATTTGGTACAATGCAGGTCTATCTGTCTTCCATGTTATTGTTCCTTTACTAAAGGAAGAAATTCTAAACATACATACCAAAAGAGATCCAAATTTTAGAGCTTTCTTCTTATCGGTATGAGTTCTCTTTAGGTTAGCCAATATGTGTGCTCTCTCCATCTCCGCTAGGTCATATCTATTTCCTTCCTTCACAATTCAGTAAGAAGCATGAATAGCTCCGTAGGGCACACTATTTAACCGAATCGAGTGGTAGACCTTGTAGCCAACAATTTTTGCTGTAAAGAAAACCTCTTGATCTTCTATGTCATCTATCATCATGGATCTATGATCTTGCCTTGACTTGGTGAGTTTTGCAACCATATTCATGGATATCAGCCTTAGGGTACAAGGTTTCCCATTCGTTGAAAATCCTATGATCAGATGAATTAATTCCTTGGTGATCATGATCGGTTGGTCCAGCCATATGAATTGATCATGAAAATGACTCAGAATATATTGAATCCACTCTTCCTTGAAAATTTATGGTAAGTACATAATATGTGTCAAACCCTCCATATAAAGATGTTTGAATTCATCCTTTAGTTCTCCATTTTTGTACATTTCCAGGTATTCCTTCTATATTTTTTCATCTCCTAATTCAATGGATAAACATCCTAACATCCTCAATCAGAAAAATATGAGGTGGAATCAGAGATAGGGCGCCAATTTTGTCCACTTCCACAACCTTCAATAGAGATAACTTGTGTTCTAGTTCTACTTCCTTAGTTATCTTGATCAATTTTGGTGTTGAAATCATTAATACCATAATGATTAAGAAAATTTCCTGCTTCCATAGTTAAACACACTGAATACCTTCATAATTGACCATGACTGCTAAATAAATCAACTAGGGTTTTCAAATTCACAATTTGATCCTATGTAAGTATTCAACATAGACAATTCACATAATCAATCACAATAGGTACTCACACTATGCTCCTGTAAATGCTATTCAAAATGCAAGGTGAATAATGAATAGATTAACCTATAATTTATTTGCACAAAAATTTGTCCAACGACTAGTTTGGTACAAAACATTTAATGTAGTTCATCAATGTCACACTTTATTGGTTACAATCTGCACTGGTTAATGCCAAAAGTAGCATTTGCACATAACTTTTCTATACAAATGATAAAGTCTATGATTCATCATAACTCATTTCTACGCAATTCATCAAAATTTACATCAATGCATCTCACTATGCAAATAGATATTACCACTCATCATTATAAGGGACCGATTATATATAATAATGAAATTCAGTTCCTAAGAAAAACTTACTTTCCTAGTTTGAGGATAAATTTCTTGAGCCAGAGGATGATGGGTTATCTGTCAATGCATTGGCATATTCTTTTCTGTCTTCCTTCTTCACACATATCTTCTTCATCTCATTCCTCACTTCTTAAACATTAACCATCTTTTTACCTTTCCTATCTTCATTTCTTGGTGATTGGTTCCTTTACCTACAATCTCTTGCTAGATGTACGATATTGTGACAATAAAAACATGCCATACCTATTGTCCTCTAGGGTCTAACATTACCTCTACGAATCCTTAATCGACAGTTTATAGTCATGTGTCCATAGTTTCCACAAATAGTTCATGTGACATTCATGTTTCCTTCTCTTATTAAAATACTCACCAGTCTGTTAGGCAGTCATGGTGATGGTATCCTTGACTTGTAATGTTCTGCCTTATGTCCAAATTTGTTTCATGTGTAACAATAGCCATTGAAACTCCCTTTATATGATCTAATACTAGTTCTTTATTTGCACTCATAAGATTGATGACCTTACTTATTGCAATTATAACAATAACCATCAAAATGAGTAGGTCTTGGAACATTCACCAGTTTTCTTCTACATATAGTAGGAGGGTGTCCAGGCTTTCCACAATTGTAGCAAGTGGGTTTTGTAGGCTTCTTACCTTGTGGACTAATATAAACCTTAGGTGTTGATGAAAATTATTCAATTGTGTATTTTCATTGATGTTTACACAAGTATAGTGATGTTTACACAAATGTCTAATCCTATCCGAGCATAGTGAGTGTCTTTCGAGCTCTCTCAGGCATTGAAGATGACCAAAGTGTTTTTTAGTTCTAACCAAGTTCACTCAGGCATTATAGTGTTGGTCGGGCATTGAAGGATTTTAGTATTGACCGAGCAAAATAGTTAGTGTCAGTTGACTAACAGTGGATTATATTTTATGGATAATTAGTCATTTGTAGCCGACAAACATGAGTTTTATTATTTATTTAAAAGGACATCAAGGCCGACTTGACAGGGCTTAACATATGTATGTAAGGTCAAGTTTGGATTGAATTATGAGTGTGATAATAGTCGTGATGTGGAATTGCATGTGAAGTCTGATATGAAGAGTGAAGAAAAAATAAGAAGGGATTTTCATTGAGGAAAGAATACAGAGGACTGCAACATAATATCCAATCAGTGAGGATCAAGTACTTAATCTAGAAAATAGATCTGAATCAGAAAAGATAGTTGCTTATCAAAACAGGTCAATCCATTGTTACTCTCTAACAATTGTAGCAGTGATAAAAATCTCTTAACATATTAGACTTAACAGCCTTTTGTAAATCCTCTCACAAGGTGACATTTCTACATTGAAGTGTTTGAAGACCTCTCACAAGGAAACTCCTTACAGGGTGATTAAATCCTCTAACTAGGTCACACCTGGCAGTGTGTTATTCTAACCTTTAACAGGGTTGGCTCCTAATAGGGCTCACTTCAGAAGAGTGAAAAATAGTGACTAGTTGCTATTGGTGGTTTTTTCCATATTGGGTTTCCACATTAAATCTTGGTTTTATCTGTGTACATTTCATTTTCTTTATGGTTTATGTTTCTGCAAATTAATTACTAAAGATAATCACAGTTAATATCTTAAGATTTGCTATGTTAACCGAGTGACAGTGACATATCAAAGTTAACTGAGCAACAATGTTAAATTTGTTTAAGACATCTAAGGGACTTGGATTTGTTTTTGTGGTAACTGATTCACTCCTCCCCTCTCAGTTACTCAACTCATTTCCAACATTGGGAATATATGATTATTTATCAACACCAGACTTGGATGATTCTCCTTTTTGAAATTTTCTATCAATGATATATCCTAGGCGAGAAGTATCCATAGGTCGCCTTTGATTCTTCAATTCATCATCAATCTTTTGCAAACTTTGTTCATGTTTATTGAGTTTTCCATTTTTCTCTTTTTCAATCTTCAAGTCCTCTTTCAGTTATTCATTCTCCTACCTCAGTGTTTTGTTTTTTACACACATTTGTATATTTTCATCACCGATGTCATTAGATGTTCATTTAGTGCATGATTGTCACATGTCAACCTCTGAAGTATAAAATCCTTTTCTCTGATAAGATCTTCAACATTCTTCTTTGCAATTTCAATAGTCCTTTTTGCATCTTCAACAACTCTCATACCTTCAAGAACTTCACACATCCTTATGGATTGACTTTCTTGTTCTTTTTTCATCTTGGTTGCTTCTTTAGTCAGGATATTGTTCTTTTCCATTAGATATGCTATTGAGGCCTCAGCTTCCTCAGAGTTAACACTTCCTTTAGATACTTCATCAATGCTGTCTAGACTTTCTTTCAGTTTTGATTATAGGTAAAATAAGGTTTTGAAGGGGCCTTAAAACCCTTTACAAATAGATTTTGACAGGGATCTATACTTTCTTTCATTTGTTGAGACAATTATTTTCTCTTTTCTAATGAAGTATTTAGATTTTTCTTCAACTCCTCAATCTTCTTGTTGGATGCCTCCAACTGTCTCTCATACCTATAGATTTCCATCTCCTCAAATATACTCCCCAAGCTATCAAACTTTTCCTCTAGAGCCTGAGCTTTGATACCAATTGTTGGAAATATTAGGTACTAAGAGGGTGGGGGGGGGGAGGGTTGGTGAATTAATACTAATAAAAATTTCAGACTTTTACTGATACCTTTCAATAGAAACAAAAGAAACTTCCAAACTATGAAGCATATAACTAAAAATATAAAGTAAAAGTGAAATAAATTAAATGACAACACATGCACACACATAACACTTTGATTTTTATCGTGGAAACCCTTGATCAAAGAGAAAAATCATGGTGGGGATGAAACCAACAATATTCTCACTGTAGTAGAAAAGAGTTCTCTGTTAGGAGCTTACAATCTGTCACTTTATAGGTGAAACCAACAATCTTTTTACTGTAGTAGAAAAGAGTTCTCTATTAGAAACTCACAATCTATCACTTTATAGGTGACTCACCCTGTTAGGAGTGATTGATACCTTATTATAAGTATCAAAATCCCTATTACATACTACCTTGTTAGAGGATTTTAATCCCACTTATGCAGTGTTCACCCTGTTAAGGGATTTACAATAAAGCCTTGCTAGAGACTACCCTGTTAGGGGATTTTGACTTGTTGAGAATATTAGGAAAATGAAAATAAAAATTGACTTGTGATATGCACTACTCAATGCTAATAAGATCCTTGATGCTACGTACTTGTTCTAAATCCAATCCTGTAGCCTCTATGGAAATAGCTCTATAATCATAGTTTAAGATCTTATTGACAATAATAGTTCATCTTCAACAAAAGATAACATATTATCACCTTATATACTATCTTTACCTTCGAATGTAAACCTAATTAGGGTTTCCATTTCCCTCCAAAACTTTCTTTTTCAATCTTAAATAACTCAAAACAACTTGAGATCCTTACCACATTGGCCAAAACAAAATCTAAGTTGTCATTCCCAATGTGAAATATTCCTTTAGTTTTATTTTCCAAAACATACCTTGGATTTATACATAAATGTGTACACAATTCCCTAAGAATTGACTCATTCAATTCCTTGAACAATGTACTACATTTTTTTTTATGTTTTCCAGATTCACTCAATCATCCACTAACATAACTGATTTAGCCAATTAATCAAACTGATTAATAACCTTTAGCTTTTACCTTTTCACTGCGCTGACTAGTTAATAGTATCTTCACTTTTTCCTTTACTGGTGTGACCTAAGAGTTGCGGTCACAAATCATAGTGCACCTATTGTCTTTATACCTTCCAATGTACCGATGAAAAAAATGTCTCCCTTTACCAATGTGACCTTCACCTACTATCCTATTCAATGATTACCTTCCTTAACTTCTCATTACCGATTGGATATAAATGTGTACCGACTGGTATAAATTGATATACTTACACAAAAAATTCTCACCTATGTAATAGATTTATAGAAATGACAACCATACTCCATAAAATCATCATTAATGTCATCTACCAACATTCTTCTATCAACATAATAGGTATTTGATTCTTTGGAAATTTTCTAGAAGGAAAAATTTTTTTAGTATCATATTTAAATATCAAAAATATTCTCTTAGCTAAAGCCAAATAATCATTAAAAGGAGGTGTGACAACAGATGGGGTTGATAAATAATTTATAAAGGTGGTTTGTTTTGTAATGAAGAAGGATTAAAATGAGGTAAAGTGGTGTCTTGAGTCATAAATCCTAGACCACATCTAGTAATTTGTATTGGAGGATCTATATGGATTTTTATACCTTGTTCATGAATACCAAGACCTTGTCCACTATAACCTTGCTGAGTAGTAATGTCATAACCCACATTGTAATTAGGTTTTAATGTTGAAGGGGAAGGAAATTCATCTCGGGATTTATGAAATTGTGTGGTGTAAAGAGGAATAGGAAGGTAAATGTTCTCTTTAGGGAGATTGGGATTCCTATCGCTATTACTATCTTTGTTAGGTGGAGAAGAAGAATGTTTATCAAGATCTTCATGTATACTTAATGTTATTCTTGGAGATAAATCATCAAGAAAATGTTTAATATCAGGATTAGGAAGAATGATTTGATAAGTGGGTTGATGAGGAAAGGATCTAGGTCTCAAAAAAATAGTACAATTAGGAGATTTATCTCTATTCTCATGATTAATAGACACCATAGGAGTAGGATTAAGGTGGTTTATGCTAATGTCATATTTAGGTTCATCAATAAACACCCTTATGTAATCAATATATTCCATTTATTTTATTAAAAATTGAATGGAAAACTACATGGAATATTGATAAAAGTCTTGAAACATGCTTTATAATGAAGAAAAATATTTAAAATTCTCATAGTACCATATGCAAGAACACCATGAAGGAATATAAACATAATTAAATAAAAGGGTGTATTATTCACTCCATGTGATTGATAAAGAGAAGTAAGGAGAAATCTAACAACATAAGTTATCACACACCAGTCTAACTTATCAAATTCCATGGTGAATATTGTCCAAATTAGACCTAAAGATGAAATATATTAGATCCAAGCACACACAATATATATAACATCAAAATTAGAATGATAATTTCGTGCGTCAGGTTCACCACAATGTACAATAAGAAAAGGTTATCAAAATCGGATTGTTCCCCTTTTTGTAATGCACAATCAGAAGGAAGATGACCCAATAGGATCAAGTAGGACATAAACAGTGAATGATTCAATTATCATTTACTAATTTCAAAATAAATTATGATGATACGATGATACAAAATAGAAGGTGAAATGGGAAAATATAGATTATTTCGAAAAAGACAGACAAATGGAAAGCAGATAGGAAGCTGTAATGACCTAAAATAGAGACCCAAAAATTGTACTGACCTTTAAATAATTTCAATGTGATATGTCATGTAAAAAAACCTTTGGAATTTTATTCCTAGGAACAAGAAGTTTGAGGCATTCTTTACCCAAGTGTTTTTCTCGAATCTAGCTGCAGTCCTCCAGATAGATCTTGTACTTGCCAGATCAAGTCCTGATAGCTGCACCACTTGTACCTACATACAAAGAAACAAGGAAGAAGGTTGGATAGAGGGATTTTACCTAGTCAAACTCCTATTTGGAATCAACCTTGAAATCAAATGAAAGTGTGCTATAATATAGTAGAGGCTAGATATGAAAAATAGAATATGTCATACATTAATTAGCAATGCAGACGATTCTTTGAATGCGATAAATTTTTTTGATGCAATAGATTTGATTCAACACAAAAACCCAAAAGAAAATCATGAAATACCAAAGCCTTGTGTGATAGATGTTGTAATTCACCACAATGCTTGATTGAGAAGAGTAAAGATGCAGATGTGGGTATATCTCCTTCCTTTATAAAACACTCCTTTGCTAGGCATTCAATGAGTAAAATAAGCTTAATCTACGGAGAAGAACACCTTGAATTCTTGAGAAGTATAGATCTTGAATGCGTGGATACTTTCCTTTAAACCTTTAATTTTCTTGATTGCTTAATCCTTCCCTCTTTTTACAAAAAATGAGGAGAGATAGGGTATTTATATACCCCTCACAAGATCTCAGGGGTTAAAACTCAAGCAAGATGACTACAAATCCAAATAGCCCACTAAATCACCAAGATGGGACCCTGTTTCCAATTTGGGCCTGATCTTCAGGGAAAAAAACTGTACCATCCTAAAAAGTTAGCATCTATAATTAGATTGTCATTTTATACCTATTTTAGTATGTATGGATTTCCACATTGAATTCATGCTCCTAACACTCATTGAACCTTTATATTAATATTATGTCCTACACTGATTCAATTTGTTCACAAATTCAAGTTAGCCCATATTTCTAAGGGTTCTCATCTATTTTTCCTCCAATCAAATAATTTATTTCTTCACCTAGGCCCTATGTTACCATTTGTGGCCTTTACATTCTCTTCCAACCTCAAAACTAGCTGTGCCTTGAGATCTTGCATCCTCTCATTTCCCAGGACCCATGGTCCTGCTTTGGGCCCTGATTGGGTGGAATATGATGTTATTAAAGCCCTTTTCCATGATGTTTTGGCCCAAATTTGAATAAGGGGTCTGTCTCAGTGTTTTACTTGGGGTTTTAATTTACAGTAGTTTTAACCCCCAAAATATTCTGAGAGGTATATAAGCACCATAACTCTCCTCATTTTAGTAACAAAAACTAAGATTCAACATTATCATTATTAATCAAGCAATCAAGTAATTAGTTTTCAAGAGCATTCTCAAGGTCTTAAAGACTTCAAAGAATTCTTCTTCTTCTTAATCAAGCATCATAGAAAAGTAAAACATCCATCATCCAAGGCTAATACTTCATGATTTCATTTTGGGTTTTGGTGAATTTAATGCAGGAGCATCCTTGGGTAGTTGGCAATCCCGTGTCACCAAAAATATGTTGGAGTTTGGTTTTTGGCTTTCGGTAGCAAGCTCATTTGGTGACCTGAGATTCTCGGTCATTTGGTGGTAGTTCTTGGTTGGAAGGTGTGTTGTTTCACTGAAAAAATCAGTGACTGGGCCCGTGGTGCTCTTCTTAGTGGTGTTTGGTGGTACACTTCTTGGTGGTTCTCTGCTTGGTGGTGTTCGGTTTGGTGGTGTCTCTCACCGAGTGGCTTGGATTTTGGTTTTCTAGTTCACCGATGAGGTTATTTAGATTGGCTGGGCTAGACAACATGTGAATTTAATTTGGGTCATGTTTCTTGTGATTTGGATTGATTGTTGGAGGTGTGAGGACCTAAATTTGGATTGGTTCTTCCTCCTAGGTAAATTTAATGACTGTTGCAGCTGACTGATGGATAACACATTGGGATTTGTATTCTTAAAGCCGACTATTGTTTTGAGTTATTTTATTGTAAAGCCAACTTGTGGCTATGTTGTATAAAAGGAGGGTATAGTGTAATGCCCAAAAATAAACGGGCAAAAACACAAGAATTTTTTTTTGTACAATCAATAACATACTTCTAGGACTACTAGGATACACAAAATCCCTTCAAGGCGAAGCTTTGGGATCACAAGCTCGCTTGGGCGATTCGCCCAATGACATGTAAGGGATCGTAAAACTTGCGCTAGCGTGCCTCCATCCCTTACACGACGGAAGTCATTAGACGACAAGAGAGTATGAAAAGTATTAAGGGGAATAAACTTTCCCCTACATTTCAAATTTACAAAAGACAGTATGATCTATCCTCTAGTATTCTAAAGGAGTGATTCTATTATGCCAAAGGAAGTATTTAACAATAAACAAATAAATATTTTCTTAGCTAAACAAAAATTAATAAACCACATTTCTTCTTCGGATCATTCAACGTTAAGAATAACTATTTTATTAATACTAAGTTTTATTATGTTAATTATTTCATTGAAATAAAATAACTTTAATTTAAT
>JAGRRI010010270.1:0-11915 GCA_018584345.1 Thuja plicata
TATCCAGAGACATACCCATCATAGCCAGTAGCTACGGTTCCAGTCCTATACTAAGTAGAAGATCCAGTCCCAGCAGCATAGCCAGCATCTTAACCAGATCATGATCCAAATCCATAGACTTACCTGAAGGAACTGAAGGTAAGGAATAAACTTACCTGAAGGAACTGAAGGTAAGGGATAACCTGTTGAAGCACCACCTGTAGAAGCACCAATTGTTTAAGCACCATTACTAGCCCATCTCCAAATAAGGGCATAGTTTAGTTATTATGATCCATATCCAGTGCCAGTAGCTTATCCAGTAGTATCAGTAGCAAGAGCAGAGGTCACTATAGCACGGTAAGCAATAGCAATACCATACGCAGAGTCAGCCCTAAAATTCTATGGGCAGAGGTACCGGTAGCAGATCCATACGCAAGTCCAGGAGCAGCCCTACTATTCTAAAGGGGCCATAGAATTTGAGGGGGCAGCGCCCATATAATTTTAGGGGCAGTTCCAGGTCCAGAACAAGATGCGCAAGCAGTTCCATGACGAGATCCAGGTGAAGATACAGATATAGAACTATAAGCAGATCCAGTAGCATATTCTGTAGTTTACCTTTAACCAGTAGCAAAGGTAGCTAGAGCACCATAGGCACCATAGGCAGAAGTAGTTTAGGCATAAGCAAACCCGGATACTTCTTACCCACCAGTAGTAGCTTATACACGAGCACTACCAGTATAAGCAACAGAGTAAGCACCAAGAGCAGCTCAAGATGCAGCTTATCCCGCAGTCAATCCAGTGGTTGATCCGGTTGGTTACGTAGCATTGGTTAGCTTCGGTAGCATAGGTACCTAAAGTAACAGATACAGATCCATAGCCATAGCTGGCATAAGCACCAACAGCATCATAGGTAGAGTCAATTAGTTAAGCAGCCCTACTATTCTAAGGGGAAGCATCACCGTAGAGCCTATTAGATAGAAAACCATAGCCTACAGTAGCATATCCAATAGCCATAACCAGAAGCACCAGTAGCTAAGGCATAGGCATCGTATTATAGAATATAATACCTAATAGTATGTCTAGCAGCACCTATCACTAGTATCAAATCACACCCGCCCATTCGGTCGCCCTACAATTCTATAGGTAGCCCTACAATTCTATGGAAGGGCCCTTACCTGAATGGTAATGAAGGTAAGGTTAGCCCGCTACCTGCCTATCAAATTTTAGGGCATTCAGGTAAGGTTAGCCCGCTACCTCCCTATAGAATTTTAGGCCATGAAGGTAGCGGGGCAGGTGCCCTACCATTCTATAGGCGATTCTATACGTAACATTAAGAATCTAATAATAGGGCAAATGCAGGGGTGGGTGGAACAATAGAATAATAGGCCCTTAGAATAATAGGCTATGGGCCGGGTCTTAGGCATCTACCGGGGTGGGTGGGAGGAGGCTATGGGGGGAGGGCTAGCAACTATAATTGGAGGGGGGCTAGCAGGCTTATTAATTAACAGAAATTAGGAGGTATCAAATTGTTGGAGGCCCTTTCTTCTCTATATCGAATGGGTGGGAGGAAGTAATTGTATATAAGGGTGGGTGGGAATCATAGGGGCAATAAGCGTTAGGTCCAGTTTCGCATCATTCCCGAACGCATACTCTTTAGCGTCGTAGTATACCAGCCAGTTCCTCCGAACCGGAGAAGTATGCTTGTCATTCCGCATACGAAAAATAGGGGTCCGAACCAACCCATCAATCACCTGAATCCCGAACCCCTCCCACCAACATCAATCAGTGAACATCCAGCCATGAGTTCCCACACCTACCGAGTCGAGTCAGCGCATGGATGACCTGACCTGCGAGTCCAATAGATCGGGGTCCGGCCCCATCGCTCTATAGATAGAGAAGGTTGGTCGGCCTTAGATCGATCCGAGATATGATCATAGTGGCATATCTGATTAGTACTCCTACTATGACCTAGGGGTAGGACGGGATCGGTTCTTAGCATCGGTTGGACAGGGAGTTTTCTATTAGAGTCCTCTTCTGGGGGAGGAGAGTTTATCATCCACGAACTATTATTGATACACTCCATAATATTTCATTTTTCGATGCGCATGCTCAATAATATTCCCTCCCACTGCCATTAATCAGCCTGCTAATGAAAGCCTCCTATTGCCAATGCAGGGTGGGTGGGAATCATAGGGTTCCCTGCCAGGCTGCGATTGATTCTCGAGCCCGGCCCCCCCCCTCTACTTTAATAGGGCCGGGCCGGCTCTCTTCTCAGTTTTCTAATGATGGCGCATCAACTATAGTTGTCAGCAAGTAGCAGCATCGTTCTCCGCAGGCTGATGCCACATAAGTTCCACCAGTATTCTTTCCGGAACTATAGTTCCTATCAGCGATCATAGTGCCGTATATAAAAGTATGAACTCTAGTTTACCGCTATATCGGAATGCATTGGTTCTTCCCTGTGGCAGTTTATGGGATAGAGAGGTTTACACTTTCTACTCGATTTAATACGTAATATAACAGTTATTCTCTTTATTTCCTTCAGCTATTGGTCTGCATTTCTACCCCATCTGGGAAGCAGCTTCCGTTGATGAATGGCTATACAACGGCGGTCCCTATGAGCTAATCGTTCTACACTTCCGCCCTACAGGCAAGATAAGAGGTGTAGCTTGCTATATGGGTCGTGAGTGGGAGCTTAGCTTCCGTCTAGGTATGCGTCCTTGGATTGCTGTTGCATACTAAGCTCCTGTTGCAGCTGCTACTGCTGTTTTCTTGATCTACCCCATCGGTCAAGGAAGCTTGTCTGACGGCCTCTAGGAATCTCGGGTACTTTCAATTCCATGATCGCATTCCAGGCTGAGCTATTCTTATGCATCCATTTCACATGTTAGGTGTAGCGAGAAAGGCTCTCTATTTTTTGAGGTGCTATGCATGGTTCCTTGGTAACTTCGAGTGTGATCAGGGAAACTACCGCCCGTGGTGGAGTCTGCTAATGCAGGTTACGCTCTACTATTCTATGGTGGGTCAGGAATAAACCGTATATACTTACGCTGCTCACGGTTATTTCGGCTGATTGATCTTCCGCGAATATGCTAGTTTCCCTTTATAATAGTAGGCTCCCGTTCTCGTGGGAACTATAGTTCTCCTTAGCCGCTTGGCCTGTAGTAGGTATCTGGTTTACTGCTCTGGGCATCAGCACCCCCCCCCTCTGCTTTCGACTTACCAATGGATTCCACTCAAATTCTATGGGCAACCAATCTGCCCATAGAATTTGAGGGACAGCCAAGGTCGTGGCTTTCGTAAGGCCCACTCTTCAGGGCCGATATCATTAATCGTGCTAACCCTCCCTATAGAATGGTAGGCACTTCGTTCAGACGAGTGGATAACGCGGATAATCTTTATCCGCGGGCTAAACTCATTGAACGAAGTGGGGGTGGGGCCCGGGTGGCGGGTGGGAGGGCCCCTCCCCCTAAAATTCTATGGCTATGGCCTACTATTCTAAAGGGCTAGCAGGCTGATTCTCGATAGTCGGTAGATGCCGTTGCCCTACAATTCTATGGGTCCGGGTTTGAATAGTTGCCAGGTAGTTCCGGGCCTTCCGCCGTAGGCTGTTGGTTATCGAGCGAGAGAATAGTAGGGGCTCGATACTCGATTCTAGCTTATTCTAGCGCGATTCTAGCCCTTATTATAGCAGGTTTCTCAAATTCTTATACTAGCGAGCTGATCCCTATTCTAGCAGGTTCCTCGAATTTCCTGATTAATAAAGGGCTAGCCCCCTACTATTCTAAAGGCCCTACTATTCTAAAGGGGTTACTCTAGCTTATTCTAGCGTACTCTAGCAGGCGCCCCCCCGCCCCCCCTTTTAGATTATTCCCCCCCGCCCCCCCCCCTCTATATAATTCCTCCCCGGGAGGTTTCTAGCTAGTTGCAATAATTTATTGATTAATTTACTGCTCGCCCTACAATTATACAAGGGAGGGCCCCTATAAATTCTATGGGCTAGCGTATTCTAACAAGCTAATTAATGAACGTATTAATTCTCGTGTGTGGGCCCCCCCTATTCTAGCTTATTCTAGCCCCCTACTATTCTAAAGGGCTAGCAGGCGGATTCCCGTACTCTAACAAGCTGCTCGAATTGGGGCAGCAGGGTGGGAGGAGGCTATGGGGGGTTATCCTAGCGAGCTGCTCACCGTTAGAATAGTAGGGCTCGAATGAACTGATTCGAGCCCTACAATTCTATCGGGGTATCTCCCCTACTATCCCGGGAGGATTAAAGTTGGGATGGCCCTAAACGGCATCTTCCTCTGCAGCGGGGGGGCGGAAAGGCGGGCCCCTCCCCGTGCAGGCGAATAGTAGGGCGGCTGGTAGCCTAGAAAATGGTAGGGCGGCAGATAGCTATTCAACTATTTGGGGGGGTGGGGGGGGGGTGGGGGCATAGTCGGAAGTGGAACAAGAATTATTCTTTACGTAACCCCCGCCCATAGAATTGTAGGGGACGTTCCACCTTTCTGGAGCGGGTAGAAGTGTGCAATCCCCTTTTTAGACCCCCGTATCTTGGTTCCATGCAAACATGAGTCGAAGTATCTTTTCTCGATCGAAAGGTAGGGTACCTGCTACTCTCTAACCGCTAATAGAATCCCTTGGCCTAGTGGATAGCTGTTGATCTTTGCCGTGCTCTCTTAGCCGTAGAAGGTGGGCAACGGCAACTATAGTTGATGCCCCTGAAGATCTTGGGAACAAGAGAAGCTGATATATTCCATTGTCATTTCCATTGCCTTATAGAGAGTGGGGGGGCCCCGGGGATCGATCGTGCGAGAAAATCGTAGGCTAACGAGAGAGAACAATCGCCGTAGATATTTGTGGGGGCGGAACCCCTTAAAATAGTAGGGCCGACCGCTCTTCCGGAGGGCCGCCCATTCTAGTGCCTTTCTGGGATTTACATTATCCCCATTCGTAGGAGCCCTACTATTCTAAGGGCGAAGTGCCCAATCATATATGCCCTACTATTCTAAAGGGAATCACGACTATATTGTGCGATTGGGCAGAACGCTTTATGAATTTTTTATAGGGGGGGCGGGGGGTTCAGCCTGCCCTAATGGAGTAAATGCCGGCTGATAGGAACCATTCGGGGTAAGGGGAACGGATCTCAACTACTAGCAGGAAGTCAAAACCGGAACTACTAGAATTGGGGGAAGCGGGGCCCTACTATAACTATTCTAGTAGCGGGGTGGGGGGGGGCAGTTAAGAGACGGCACAGGAACCCGAACTACTATAAAGCAGCTCGGGGCTAAAGGTTGTATCACGGCTACGGCTAATGGATGGTGGCATCCAGCATCTAATAGACTACGTGATACAACCAGCCCGGCCCCCTCTTCCTCCCACCCACCCTGCATGGGGGCCCCGCCGGACCTACCTAACTATATAACAGGGGGGGTTACTATAGATAGGCCTCCTGACGTCGGTTGAGTACCCCCGGGGTCCTCTCCCGTTGGTCGAGTGCGTGCCCCTACTATGGATGGATGGGGGGCACTCAACCGATAGGTTGAGCCCCTGCATGCAGAGGGCCGCCTATTTCTCATTAAACCTCAGCAGGCCCACCGGCCGGCCCCTACCGCTACTCACTATAGTGAGAAAGAAACCATCGACTGGATAGCTAGGAAGATAGGGATTGACTGCTGAACCGGAGACGTACGCCATGCGGCCCGGACATCCAATGGCATCGAGATGCACAAGAGGCGGAGACGGATTTACAGTCTCGGCCTGCGGGAAGGCGAGTCTCTATTATCGCCCTACTATCTATAGGTCGACTCGCCCGGTGAACCCGCACCGAAGGCACTGAACCCCGACCGAACTTAAATTCCCTCCCTGCATAGGCCTTAGGGAAGTCAGAGACGGGATTCGACAGGTTGAATGGGATTCTTACTGCTTCCCCGATCGACGCAATGTCCTGCTCCAGATCAATGACCTGTAGTCGGCGCTCCCGACCTCTTGATAGTCAGACCTCTCCCTATTGATAGTAAGGGGCCCTATCCCTCCTGCCATATGCGAAATGAGGGGGAGGCAGGGTGGGAGGGCCCTACTATTCAACGCCAGGGGCTAAAAAGGGCGGCTCGAACCTACAATATCACCGTTATGAGCGGTACGTTTCAACCGATTAGACTATAAGCCGCCCCATTCTCTCTATTCAACCGAACCGATTAAACCATAAGCCCCATTCTTTCTGCAATACCAATCCAATCCCCCCCCTATCCCTATCCTTATCTCTATATGGGATGGGGGCACGACCAATCCTGAATCTATTCTATTCTAGATTTAGCCGGAGCCCTATTATCTATCTGCTATATCTAGTTGGGGGGGGCCCCTATATATCTATGGCGATAGTGGAGGGGGGGGGGGCGACGGCCTACTATAATCTATATAGCTGGGCCCCTATATACCTATATGGGGGCGGCTATCCACTATCTAGTCTAGTCGGGCCGCTCTAGATATATGGATGGGCCCATAGTCTATGGAGAGGAGGGCTAGACGGGAGCAGCTATATAGAGTAATAGAGTAAGCTATATGCTATGCTCGGGAGGCCGAGCCATATCCAGCCCTTCCTCATCCCACCCACCCCGACAGTTGTATCTAGTTGAGGCCGAGGGGAAGGGCCCCCTATCTCCCTATCCCTATCCCTATCTATATAGAGGGGGAGGGGGGGGCGGCTATGGCTATATGGGAGAATAGAATGAGGTAGAGGAATGGAATAGAATAGCTTCCCACCCACCCTGCAGCGATAGCGAATCAACCGATAGGTTGAGGACCCCTATCTTTCCATCCGATATGTAGCGGACCGTAAAGATCTAGATGGATATACTATCAGATCGACGATCTGAAACATGGCAACAATCCTTTCTCCCCCAATTCTGTTCCGATACAGTAGGAGTAGTGAACCTCAGATCTCCTCAATCCAATCCTCTATCCCCCCCCGATACAGTAGGCAGTCCATCCATCTATTCCATCAAGTCATGTCGCCTACTATTACACACGTAACATGAATCACTCACTCCAAGCATCTCATCTCGACAGCGTCCACTCCAATCCATACCCTAGTTTCTAGTTCCTAGTATCGAGTCCCCCGGGGGCCTATAAGCCGGGCCCCGCGGGTTCGGCAACTACTATAATTCCCTCCCAACCCCCTACTCTTTTAAGGGCTCCCGATATCTCCACCCCCCCTGCAGGGTGGGGGGTTATATTGCCTCCCACCCACCCTGCCATGTTTCAGCCTGCTAGAGGTTGCGGGGAGGGGACAGACGAGACTGACCGCACGAGCCATCGAATGTCGCTTTCCACCCCAAGCGCATGTTACGTATAGAATCTAATCTCCCTCCCCGGGTTCTCGTGCCAGGCCGGGTACTAAAATGAAACCTTCTCGTCTTATCCCCCCCTTTTTGAATCAGTCACACCCCTGCTTCATCCAGATCTGTCAACAATTAATTCCTGTTCATTCGAACCAACCGACGCGGCGTTAACTCCTGGGTTGACGAGCGGGCGCCCTTATTTCTTTATATAGTTGCATTGATCCGGGGAAGGTTTGCTCGCTTTCGTCTGCTCGCCTCCATCGATGGCCGGTGCCTCCGCTTCTGTCGATTCCAACATCTCATTCGAGAGGCAGAGTAAGAAGTAGTTGGTGGCAGGGCCCTACTATTCTATGGGCAAAAATGGGGGCAGTCGAGTCACGTACATCCAGCAGAGAGGCACAAGTCGAGGCTCGATATCACCTCTGCCATGAATGAATCCTTTGTCGACCCGGCTCCTTCTCCTTCTTACTCACCGGTCGAGTCAATGGGCGACCGATCCACCATATTCCAGGGACACAATTGGTTAAAGGCGAGATCAGCCCGGACCAGCTGCTTTGATTCCTGGGTAACCCATCAGCATCAGCAAGATATCTATCAGCGATTCACTAGAATAATGGAAAAGAAGGGCGCCCTAGAGTTTATTTGGGGTGTCGATCCGCCCGGGCGAATAGTAGGCCAGCATCCGGGTGGTATCGTTTCGATCAGGTGCTCTGCAGCTAACTCGATTCATCCGCCCCCCCATAGATATATAGGGCTCCCTACTATTCTAAGGCCCCATTTACGGATTAACTCATCCGGTCGGGTTGCTCCCCACCTGCACCGGCCGTCCACTACCGATGGATATGGATTCGAAGCCAGCACATACGTTCGGTAGCGCGGGGCCCGAGTGAGATGGAGGGGCGAGCCGCGTACTGATATCGATCGATGGGACAATGAAGAAAGCGGTCGCGTCGGTCAACTCGATCAATCTCATTCCTTTCTCCCCATATCTGAGATAAGGTCTCGTTTGCTTCCATCTCCCGAACCTGGATCAGCGTACCTGCGATCACCCGCCACGTGGAAGGATAATGGGCGCGAGGCTTAAAGCAAATGTTTGTTCGAACTAGATCTTCCCACTGCCATTAATCAGCTCATAACTTAACGGGTGGGTGGGAACTCTAGTTGGCCCCCCCGTAACCCCCCCACCCCCCCCATATAGTTAAGAAGTTGTTAATTGTGGGAACTATAGTGCGCTTGCTAGCCTTACCCCCTATAGAATTTTAGGCCAAAAAGGTAAGGGCTAACCTGAGAATAGTAGGGGGCTAGAATAATATAATAATAGGGGCTATTCGCCTGCACGGGGCTAGAATAACACTATAGTTGTTTCTGAAGGCAGATTCCCTTTACCCTTTATAATAGTAGGGGGTAGGGGGTAACATGCCCAACTATTCATGCCGATCCACTGCATGTTATCAGGGATAACATGCAGGGGGGCCTGTAGTTTATCTAGGCGCCCAAGGAAACTAAGGGCCCCCGGCCCTATCTACCTATCCCGGGTGGGGCCTCCCCCCCACCCTGCTTCGGGGTGGGTGGGGGGAGATAGAAGGGGCCGGGTGGGGGGGAATTCTTTTTGTTCCGGAGATAGCAGAGAGTCCGTAGTAGATTCTGTTGCCCGAGATTCAGAAGCAGGGCAGAGGCGGTCCGCTCAAAAGCCTATCCCTGCTCCAGATTTGAGCAGCGCTAGTTTCATGGCCAATCACTCACGCAGTAGCGCAGTAAGGACCTTTATCTTTCAGCCAACAACATAAGCGCCAATCACCCCAATCCAGTGCTAAAAGCAGAACCACGGTTCTTCGTGGTTCTAGGCAACAGAGACAAAGTCAGAAACAGCGCCTGCCCCAGCTTACCTTCGCTCGGTTTCATATCCAAATATAGACCCAACAGCTACCATTATTGAACCAGCGAAAGATCCAGGCACGGACTCATTTCGGGATCGGGATTGAAAGCCATCCATAAGTAGCGGTTTAGGTTGACCGGTAGTTTCAGCAGTTGCAGAGGCCCCTTCCCTTGAGAATAGTAGGGCTATGGGCAGCTCGGCGGTTCCATATCCAGTCGCTGTTCGAGAGGTTCCGGATCGAGATTTGGCAGCAGCGGGGGTGGGAGGATTTATTGAATCTATCTGAAGATTAGGTCCTCCGTGCTCTCACCTAAGATTTTCTAGAATCTGTCCCCGTCATATCCATCCATAGGCGCTTACCACCAGTTCCATTGGAGGGTAAAGTCTAACCAGAACTATAGTAGACCGGAACCGTAACCTGTTTGCTCAGTTGCCCGTAAACAAGTTACCGGAGATCCGAAACTACGGCACAATCTTTCTTCGCCCTTTATAATAGTAGGGCCCAACGAATAGTAGGGGCTATGCCTATAATCCCCCCCAACGGGGTGGGTGTAATTAATCAGCTTGCTAGCCCGGAGATAGTTGCGGTTATCTTTTCTTACAAGTGGTTATAGGGGGAACCGATATAATGAGATTGTGGTTATCTTCCTCCATCCGAATAATCTAATAATAGGGGCCCCTTCCCTTATAAATAGTAGGGGGTAGGGGTAGGGCTCTCGTGGTTCGATTCACAATAATCCCCCTACTATTGCCCTCTTTTTTCTATGCGAGGGGCAACCGCCTGCCTCTATCTCCCAACTACCCCATAGAATAGGCCGGGGCCTACCCACCCATGGGCCCACCCCGGGTCGGTTCGACAGTCATATGACCGGGATACATCACATGCGCACACGATATCACTTAAGGTAAGGGCCCTAGGGTTTCTCAATTAGAAGCTGGGATAACATCTATCGCTCTTGATTCCGTCTCCAACGAACTTCCATAATGGCCGGAGCGCGGCCGGGGCGTTCCATGATAGATGATAGCCGAGAGGATGGAGTAGTTGGAAGGCGAAGGAGTGCAAATGTCGATAGCTCACGAAGGAGTGCGTCGATTGGGGTTCACCTCGCAGCGGACTTAGTATCGATAGCCCCAGTTCCATTTCTCGACCCGACCTAGTGCTTTAGCGGGTGGGTGGGAAACTATAGTTCCATCCCCACACACGCAGAATGATCTAGTGTCACTTCCACCGGAGCCAATGACGTAGGAATTACAACTATGTAGACATCCGAATCCCCCTACAATTCTATGGGCAACCAATGGAGTTATAACTCCCTGCTGTTCATTGGCAGCCCCTAGAGACAGGAGCCATGAAGGCCTTCTTTCCCCATAAGTTCCAGGTTGGTGGGCTCGGTTCATGATTAATTCCCCTTATTCCCTCTCTTCCTTCGGCTCTTATCGGAGAGGGCTTTTGGTTGGCATCATATCACATAGCCGGCCCTTAGAATAGTAGGGGCAACTGGTCGAACTCAATAAATGAATAGAAGGGCTCAGTGGAGACTTCACCCCCCGTATTCTAGCAGGCTAATTAAGAACCCCCCGGGTTATTCCCCATTAGAATAGTAGGGCTAAAGAGGGTAGATGCCATTTGTGGGAGGAGATAGTCGGTGTGGAGGGCAACAATATCAAAAAGGGCCCTTAGAATAATAGGGCTATGGCCCCTACTATTCTAATGGGCGGTGGGAATGAATCAATGCTTTAGAAGCAGTGCTTGGTCAAGTGGACAGCTATCACTCGCTTGATAGATCAATTCCTTAATCTGTATGGGAGATACCCATCACTGGTGGACCTTGCTCCTTTTCCCTTCCCCCATCCCTTCCGGACTTAATAAAGAAAGGCGGCCCTCACCTTCATTGCATTCAGGCGAGGGCTAACCAGGGTGGGAAAAGTTCTAGCTTATAGCATCTCGGTAGGGAATGAATGAGCACTCGAATCGAGATAAAAGAAGGGGAATCCCGACAATCGAGAGAAAAGAAGGGCGGAATGAATCAACTGCTTAATCGACCCCGAATTCACGGGCGAACTATTGATTTATTCAGTGAAAGGTCCGGCTTATGTTTTCCCATTATTTTGATATAGTTAGCCCCTCACAAGTGCCCAATTGAGGAGTAGGGCCACCAAGTGGTTTTTCTAGCTAGCCACCCCGGAAGCATGGCCAATTCGAATCCCTTACAACTAATTGGGGCATTCCCAATGCAGATGAACCACGATAAAAGGAACTGCCTTAGAAATAGTCGGCACAGCTCACCCCGATGCAACCATAATGGCCTCTGTTTGAGCATTCCAATCCCACTACTATATCTCCCTCCCACCCAGGCCACAAGGAGGGTCATCTATCGTATCCGGTTGGATTCGTTGGTTTTAGCCATTCTCCCCTACCCCTACTATTGCCTATTATTCTTTTGTTGCCCTTTATAATAGTAGGCCCTTCTCAGATTATTGCAGATTATTGCCTATTATTCTATTATTGGCTCAATTATATAGAGGGGGGGGGGCGCCTGCTAGCAACCTATAGCCTCCCACACTATTCTATGGCCCTTCAAATTCTATAGGCATCTACCCCCTTTAGAATAGTAGGGCCAGCCGCCCCTCCCCTTAGAATAGTAGGGCTATGGGCTATTCTTAGTTGGGCCCAACAACAATTCTAGTTCTCCCTCTGCACCACCCGGGGATCTTAGTTG
>JAGRRI010010282.1:0-10687 GCA_018584345.1 Thuja plicata
CTTCACGAACTCCCACTGGAACCAAATTGACACCAACGATCAACCCTACCCAAACAACCAACCCTATCCAACAGAATAATGGTAATGGATCTGGCTCTGATACCACTTGTTAGGAAAGCTACTTGCGAAAACGCCTTCCAAATGTCAATTTACAGGGAAAATTGATCAAATCTACTGAGATGCATAGGAAAAATAAGAACAGAGAAAATAAAGCCACACACAAGATAAAACACAAGAGACAAAGATTTACGTGGGAAACCCTTACGGGAAAAAAAACCCACCACCGAAAAACCCCTGAGTAACTTTGTATTACAGTAAACAATTACATACAAAATCTCTGGTTTTCCGTACGGTCTCACAGGCTCAGATTGTGTTACAATCAACCTGATATTACAACCATACATTCTTCATGAATCTTGCAGCCATTTATGCACACTACAATTTGTTACAGAATTCGGTACAAGAACGGTTACCGGCAAAACAGTTGTCTACCAACCGTCTGTCACACACGGTAACATCTCCTTCGGCACATTTACCTCCGTCGGGTAACTTCTCCCTTCGGCACGTTTACCTCCGTCGGGTAACTTCTCCCTTCGGCACGTTTACCTCCGTCGGATAACTTCTCCCTTCGGCACGTTTACCTCCGTCACGTAACTTCTCCCTTCGCTGTACGGTGAGATTGCCTCCGTCGTACGGTGGTCTGTCCATACCGTGAAGACACATCCTTTGGCGTTGCGTAGGCATCTTCTCCTCACCGCACGGTGTCTCTGCCGTACGGTCCTCCACCTTCTGTCATCCTCCACCGTACGGTGTCTATGCCGTACGGTCCTCCACCGTATGGTGGCCTTTGCCATATGGTCCTCCACCGTACAGTGGCCTTCGTCAATCTTCAACAAAGGTTTCTTCCAAGGAGCCAAAGGACTACGACAAGGAGATCCACTCTCACCATTCCTCTTTGTACTTATGGCAGATGCACTATGTAGAACAATTAGGAAACTCAAAGACCAAAGACTATGAGAAGGAATAAAAATAGTACACAAACTACCCCTTTTCACATTAAATATTTTCAGACGATATCCTACTATATGGTTCATCAACTATAACAGAATAAAAACAAATCAAATAATTACTAAAGGAATATGCAGAAACATCCGGGCAAATTATAAATGCAAATAAATCTAGCATATTCTTTTTCAACAAAATGAAAGGCATATAATGCCAAATCAAACAAATATTGGGTTTCATCAAAGAAAAAATACCATCAAAATATTAGGGATTCCACTATTCAACAGAACCATCAAAAGCGATCTCTGGAATCCAACCAGAGAAAAATGCCACAAAAAATAAAAAATGGAAAGGCAAACGAATCACTCTAGCAGTTCACATCACGATGCTTAAATCAACACTAGTAAAAATGCCAATATGTACACTATCATGTATAGAACTCCCAAAGGAAGCAGAACAAAAGCTAATAGCAACTCAAAGGAAGCTCATTTGGCAAGGAATGACCAAAATAAATTACTACAAAAGCTAATAGCAATTCAAAGGAAGCTCATTTGGCAAGGCTCAAATGACCAAAATAAATTACCACAAAAGCTAATAGCAACTCAAAGGAAGCTCATTTGGCAAGGCTCAAATGACCAAAATGACCAAAATAAATTACCACAAAAGCTAATAGCAACTCAAAGGAAGCTCATTTAGCAAGGCTCAAATGACCAAAATAAATTACCGTTAATATCATGGGTTAAGGTAACACAAGATAAATCACAGGGAGGAGCCAATGTTAAGGATTTAAAATTCTAGAATACTACACTAGGGGCAAAATTATCATGTCAAATGTATAAAAAGCCAAATGCATTATGGATAAAACTCCTTCAATACACATACCTAGATTCAGACAAACCCAACTGACTCTTAACAATAGCAAATCCCAACATGGATCGACAATATGGAACTTCATCATTAAGAGCTGACAATTAATCACAAATCACATAAGCTGGCAAGTAAGCATCAATCAACATGCATTGTTCTGGGAAGATTTGTGGAATGAACATGCTCCACTAGACTACATAAATGTCTTCAATGAGGAGGGAATCTTAAACTACCAATAGAAGCATTTGTATACACTTGAACCCAACATACAAGCAATAATGATTTCAGAATCAGGAAAAAAGAATTTAATTTTATTAACAAAAGACGACGAGCTGAAATGGTTCCCAACAAAATCAATAAATTATACCGTCTAGTTCCTGCCTAAGTCCTAAAGATTAAGCCTTAGGATATTTGAGTCCTAAAGATTAAGCCTTATCATATTCAAGTAATTAATGATTTTTAAATTAACATTGATTTGGTACTTTTTGTGCACTGTTATGAATATTATAATATATTATATTAATCTAATATATAATATATAATATAATTAATTAGTTACAAATATAATATTATAAACAATAGTAGCAAAATTCAATAATAGAAAATTCAAAATATATTAGAACTATATAATGTAAAAAGTTGTTAAAAAATAAAGTATTTTCATTAGACAACTAAAATGAAAAATATCTCTCCACAAAAAGACAAAAGCCCCTAGCCACATTCAGCTAATAAAAGGAGAGATAAATAATTTCTATTACAATATAGAAAACTTAAAAGATATTAAAACTATATCAATACAAAAAGTTGTTGAAAAATACAATGTTCTAATTGGACAACTAATAGAAACAGTTGCATTGCAATGAATGCTATAGTATTCTCCTTAGGCAGGAACTAATAAAGATTGGCCAACTAGACTTTGTTTGGCACATATACTCTACCACAAAAGCAAGAGCATTCACTTGGTCAACATTACACAATAAGATACTAACAAGAGAAAAACTTCAAAAAATTGGAAAGAAGTTTTCTAGCACAAATACTATGAAACTTATGAAAAGAGTGAAACAATATAATCTTTAAACAAAAAGAAATAACTGTGGATAAAATCATCCATAAAATGGAAATTAGTAATATCCAAGCACATCAATTCCAAAATCATAAACAAACAATTCAAATAATTTATACAATGGGATGGGAAAATAATCAAGAAATGACCACATTTTTTATTTCCTAAAGAAGATATCTTAAAGACTAGAGTAAAAAGAAACAAAGCAAAATGGAAATAATACCAAAGGATAGGACATCAAACTAAGAAACCTCGATGATCACAACATCATAGGTAGGTCATAGGCATGTTTCAATCACAAATTATAGCAGTTTTCAGAGGATTGAGAAACGACAAAATTTGACAAAATCCTAAAAAACAAAACAAATTACTAAAATCCACACACAATTGGCCTTGCATCAACCAAATCCCAAAAATGTAGAGACCACTCAAACTGCTATAAAAACAAGACCCAACTGCAAAAGGATTATCCATTTGTGAAGCGTTTTTGCATATAATACTAATGAATAGAATGTAAATTTTTTTTTGGTGTTCAATGCAACTGCACACAGGAGGAGAAGGATGATTGATTCAAAAGGTCGTTCTCCTATGTACATGACCAACAAGCAAAGGAAGCCATGATCAAAGTCATCAGTAAAAAGTGTGGACAGAGGAAGATGGACATGTCTATGGTGGAGAAATATATGCAAAACTGTATTCTCCTTTTGTCTAGATTGCAGGAACATACATTAAAGGACAAAGAGTAGCAAGAATGATAGTAGCAAAAGAACATTATGTGATGGTAATGACAAAAGTTGTGGAAGTGTAAGTTATTCCTCACAATGGGGAATTAGCTGCCATTTTTAATATGGATGTAGAAGGAAAGAAAGTCAAAATGGGAAAAACATGGAACCTTTTTAAGAAAGGAATTGTAAAACCAGATAGGGAAGGTTTCAATAACTTCTTAGTTGAGAATGATACTCTATTTAATAATGATCAATTAGATAGGATCTTTGATTTGAGTGAAGGACCTATTTATCTCTTTCACGAGGTATAGATATCACATGTAAATTCTTACGTTTATCTATTTTAATATAGGGAGCTACCATCTTAGGTAACAATTTGCCTATATATATAAGTAGTTAGGAAATTTATAAAATTATTTTATTACATTTTGTATGTTACAAGGGGGAATCTAAGCATGAAGAATACTTGCAAAGAGATAAATGAACTTAATCACAAAAGCTCTAGTCTAAGCAATGATTTTAACTCCTTCAAGGAGAGATAGAAAATATGGTAATCAGATGCATACAAAATAAGAATCGCTATAAAGCACACATGCAATTGATATCACCAATGTCCCCTTGGCTCTCTCTGCTTTGTGTTGTTATTGGGCTCTCAAATTTGCACCTTCAAGTATGATAACACAAAGATTCAAGAAACGTGGTTAGAGAAATAATGAAGGAATAAGCTTCCTTTTATAGATTTTAGGATTTCGAATGGACATTCGAGATTGAAGGAGACAATTGATTGGTGTGATTTGTAGATGCTTGAGTAGATTTAATTGTTAAGTGAATTGATTAGGGAGATGACTGAATAGATGAATTAGTCAGACTGAATTGATTGGAAAGTTGGACTAATAGTCAGTGACAGTTAGGGAGGTGAAACTAGAAGAATTAATTAGTATTAATAATTACATAACTATTTAACTATGCATGGGGAACAAAAAATAAAATAATATTTTTATTTATTTTAGAAGAATTAAATGCATTTGGGGGGAGTGAAAAATTAAATAAATTAACAATTCATTTAATTATAGGAAGAACAATTGGTAAATTAAATATTTAAAATAATTACTTAACTGTGGGTGAAAAGAACAAGAAAGTTAATTTAATTAAATAATAATGATTACTTAATTAAAATTGAGAAAAAAGATCAATTAAACAATAAAATCGTTTAATAAATATTCTAGGAACAATTAGATAATTAAATAATTAAAACCACTAAATTATGGGGAATTGGAAGAAATATCAATTTTAAAATTTGAATGAGGAAAGAAACAAATTAATTAAATAATAAAGATTATTTTATTTAATTTTTGGTTGGTAAAAAGTATATATTTATTATATTACTAATTTATGAAAATAGATAATTACAAACATATAATATTTCAACTGTCTGTAATTGAAATCAGAAACTCCCCACCAAAAAAACCCCATGTTTAAACATCTAGTCGATGATAAGGGCTATATTCAGATTTTACTTGCAGATCCACCGAAACCTAGTCGAGTTTACAAAATTTATACATATTTGCAAAAGTGCCTATAAACAACAAGTTCTACGATCGACACTTCAAAAAACTAAATTGAAATTTTATACCATACGCGGAGAAAACCTAATTTTTGTTTCCACACACAGGGTCCCTTACACTACCAACATCTTCAAGTTGTCGAGCTCCCCTCGTTGCAAATCCACCTTGGCCCTAATTGTGCCTCCTTCACGTACCCCTTCCGCGTGCAAGTCCATGTCCCCTTTCAACACGTCCATGATGTCCACGCCCACCAACACCCTCGACACGTCCTCGACCACATGCATGTCCCTGACCCAAATTGTTTCTTCTTCTTCGTTCCCTCCTTTGTGTATCCATATCCTCCCATAAATCTACCAACTTCAACCAAAAAATATTGGGGTTCATTTGTCTCCTTGATAGCCTCGTAGCCAGCTCCAAATCCCAGTCATGAACAAAATCGACAATCAGGGCTCAGGCTCTTTGAGCGTCCATTTTACACTTTATGCTATTCACCAGTCCTTTGTACACCAAGAATGGGTACACAAACTATAGAATTCCAGCGTAGCCAAGCCAATCCCCGGGCATAGATACAAACCCACAGAACACAACAACACATTATAATATTTCATCCATGCCCACCCAACATTCAAGGCACACACATCTCTCCATTATGTATTTTACCTTGTCTTTCAATGAGAAATGCAACCCCCACACACATAACAATGCAACAATGTCTACATTTGTGTGCCACTTGAAATCTGATACAACATACTCCACACCCAAGAGAGCTATGATCACCTCCATGAAGAAAGGATGCTGCGAAGTGAAGATATTACTCAGTCGCTCCTCCGTTACTGACCCCTTGAAGGTCTCTGCTGCTTCGTGGTGCCGAAAGAGAAGTTGTCTTCCATGGCACCCCACTTCACCTCACACCTCACAACCCACCTGTCTCTGTCATTGCCAAAAAACTATTTTGTTGGGTTTTCATCTCAAGGAATGTAAAGTACCAACATTCCTCCACATTGAATGCACAATAAATTTAGCATGTGTAGAGCCAACCATCGGGATAGCCAAAGTCTGCCACCTTGCCAGCATTCAATACACTTTCGACTGCCAAAACCAAACAAAATATTAATTTTTCCTTAGCCATCACATCATTCAATTTGGGTAGATGATGTCACCCTCCACCATCAGTAATATTATTTCCCACCTCAACCGTCAACTTGGACAATGATTCAACCGAAACATTTCCTTCTTGATACACATACATGATTTTGAAATTTTGGAAAGTTAGTACTTCCATTGGATAAGTGAGATAATTTTTTGTAATCTATAAGCGAAGGTCTTACCCGATACAATTGCATTTACAATAATTTGAGAATCTCCTTCCAGGTTTAGCTTAGCAGCCTATAGTATTTGTGCCATCTCTACACACATCAATGCAGCCTGAGCCTCATTGTCATTATTTGTTCCATCACTCAACTTTCTATACTCAATCACAATTATATTTCCATCTGAATCCCTGACAACACACCCAGCGCCCGATGGGCCAAGATTTCCCTTTGTAGCACCATCAAAATTTACCTTCGTCTAGCCTTCTTTTGGAGTTTCCCACCTTACTTCTCTCCTTGTCTTGTTTGGATCAACCCTCGTAAACCCATTAATGGTTCAATAAAGATTATTATATTAATCCATACAAAAATTAGTAAAATATTGTTCGCAGGTGATGAGATAATTTTAAGTGTCTACATTTTACCCCTCTCTGAGAAAATGCGATTTCATGTGTTATTTCAAAGAATAAATCATGAAAATTTTCCTCAATATGCCCTAGATGGATGAGGTGACAATAGGGTAATATGGTGCCCCCTCAAGAAATTTACCAAAAACATAAAATGCAGATCAATTTTTCAACAACGTGACTATGAGTTTGGATATGTGTTGAGTTTAAAAAATGGGTTAAATTGGCAAAAGTTATGGGCTATAGAAGGTGAAAATGAGCATGACCAATACAAACCTTATAGTGCACACATCCACTGTGGGGGCAAATTGGGTATAAATAGGCCCTAGAAGGCCATTTTCAATGTCATTGTGCACTTTTGAGATTTTGAATTTGGAGGAATATTTGGAGTGTTTCAAGTGCATTTGAAGAGAGATGACGGGAATCATGTGTGAGGATCATTGGGGTGAGTAGGTGAGGTCATATTGGATTTTAAAGGGTTTCATTCGTGAGGTGATTCTCTTGTCGTAGCCTACATTTATTAGTATTTATTGCTTATTTTTCATTTTTAGGTCCTAGGGTCAAATTTCGTCAAGCGACATATATGAGGTTGCTTTTGCTACATACATTGATGAAGAGACACATATGTTTAGTACGCTTCACAAGGGGAAATGATTCATCCATCATAACCCCATTGTGGTCATGGATGGTGCGACACATGCATTAATTTTTGCAATGCATTTGTTTGATTGGGAAATGCATATGATTCATTCACTACATATGACTGCCTATCTTTGCATTAATTTTGTATGATATAATGCACCACATTTTCATATTTTGATAATTTTGGTATGTGCTTAGTGAAATTTAATTTCATTGGTAAGCAACCTTGTTTCATTTAGCATATAAATTGATTTATTTTTGTAATGAAGGAAATAGTGCTCACTAGCTTGTATGAGCAAACTATGAATCATGGACCTATCTCCTCTTACATTGGAAGGAAGATGATCTACTATGCTTGAGGAGGCTCAAGTGTTGAATGAATACAATGATCCTTTTCTATTATGGTAGATGGTTGTACCAATGTGAATAAAAAATGTGATATCTAGGATTGAGAGAGAGAGAGAGAGAGAGAGAGAGAGAGAGAGAGAGAGAGAGAGAGAGAGAGATTTTCAAAACAAAGACAACTACTTGTAAATTCTAGGACCAAAATTGGGAAGAAAATAGCAACACTGACCTATACTAGAAATCTGAGCCTTATTTGTGCAACAAGGGCAACTTGGATAGAAAAGGGAGAATAGACTCACCCCTATAGTTGGAAGTCACCCTTTTTTTAACGAATATTGATGTTGGGACCCAGGGACTGAAGCAGACAATAAGGACTTCTAGGATTTGAATCTAAATCTTCTATACACATCACAAGCACACAAAAAATAAGGAACTTTTTAGGAGAAAGGGGTTTGCCTCATTCAAACCCCTATTTAGGAATTAACCTTGAAATTGGAATAGAATTGCATAGGAAAGAAATCACGCTGTTAGTAGAAGAGGCTTGATAAATGTCTTATACCTTGGCAACACAAGTGCTTCTTGAAACAAGATCACAAATGTTGATGCAATAGCATGACTCCAAAAAGACCTAAAATTACATCACAAAGGACATGCTTGCATAATGATTGCTAGAATTTTCACCATGAAGGAATGAAATGCTTAAATGCTTGAATTCTCCCTGAATGCTTGATTGCTTGAAGGCTTGTGCTTGCTTTTGTACTTGATGATCTTTTGATTTCCTACCCAAAAGGAGTGAGGTAACAAATCTTTTATACCTCTCTAGGCTATTTCAGGGATCAAGAGTCAAATTAGGATGACTTTGAATCTAGAATCCTGCTTAAAATCATAATAAAAAACTCCAATTCAAATTTGGGCCCAAGTTAACATGATTAGGGTGACTTTCAATGATAGGCTCACAAAAATTATGACTTTCTCCACCTAGGTCGCCCTACTTGAGGAAAAAATGGAATCGAGAGTTAATACGATCATAAGAATTACAAAAATGTGCGCCAAAGTGGGGTTTGCAAAAGGGAAATGTTTGAAATAGGCTACACATGGTAATAGGGCATATGTAGATAAATGATAATGTTTGAATGAAATAATTAAAGGGGGCACACCTATAATTAATTGTTAGTAATAACTGGGGGGGGGGAGGGGTGAATCAGTGGCCTTAAAAATTAATCTTTAAATCAACCCTTAAAAATTATTTACCACTTTAAAGCCTCTAGTTATCTTCAATCCTACAAGATGAATGCCTTGAAATAATTTTAACAAATTACTACTTGTCGGAATGCTTTGTAAAACCTTCTTCTGTATGTTTACCGATAAGTAGTTTTTCATTTACCGAAACACAGTAAATAGCCAGAGTATACCGATCAATCCAGAATAGCTTATGTGAGATGCAAAACAATAAAGTAATGAAACATAAACACATAATACATGGATTTTTAATGTGGAAACCTTGTTAAGGGAAAAACCACTAGGACCGGTACCCCAAATTTTCACTCTTCTGAAGTGAGCTTGGTTAAGAGCCAACCTTGTTAAAGGTTACAAACACATTGTTAGGTGTGATCTTGTTAGAGGATTTAAAAGATAGTTTGTCACCTAGTATCTGACATTTAATGCTACCATCCTTGATCAAACACTCACTTGACTTGTCAATAGGTATCAGACATATCCAATGCTACTTTCTATGATCAAAGTTTTTGATACTCCTTGGGATGTATCTCAATTACAAAAGAATTTTAAGTCCTGCTTGGTTAAGAGACTTGATGCTTCAATGGTTAAACTGAAACATTAAAGTGATCTGTTCACACATACAACTTGAATTGCAGATTTTTAGATCTATTGTAAGTGCATTACCTCTTTGATCAATATAATCAATTCAATACCTTTGCTCCACATTGTTATGCTCTCTGATGCTGTTTCACTATTTGTCAGTGTCTGCAGAATCTAGCTCTTTCCTCAACTTGTTGATCAGGTCTGAATGAAGACTTTCTTCTCCTTCATAATCTCTTTAGCATCTATTTTCTTCTCTTCTCTTCACCCCACAATTTGTAATGAATTTGGTTTGTCTCTTTATAGACACGATTCACCATTTCTTGGCTTTCTTGATTCTTGGCGTGATCCATAATTTTTGCCAATTAGATTTAAAGAAAAAATCTAGTTTTATCTCGTAGAGATCTTCTTGCCAACTAGACAAAGCAACTTTAAATCCATTACTTACCTCAGCTTTATCTTGACAATTAAAACAATGATAAGTATCAGTTAAGTCTATTTATAGCTCTTGACAGCTAAGCATTTTGTCATTTTTGAACTCTCTGTTTTGTTGGTCAACACTTCAGTTAGTCATTGGTGATAACTGACTATTTCTTCGGTGTGACTTCAGTTGTCTTCGGGATCTCCGTTCATCGGGCAACACTGTGACTTTGCTCATCGGTAATGCTATGCATTTGCTCATTGGGTAACACCGTGACTTTACTCTTTTACTCTGACTGTCGGTGTGCACTCCGTCGATTTATGCAGTCACTTTGTGAATACTTGAATTATATGCATTACTGATAGCATAGCCTTTGATTCATTGGTTCTTTAAAGTCTTTGGCAGTATGTCCATGACCATACATATTATATCAAGTTGACATCAATGACAATACAATACATTAACTGATTTAATGCCTTGCATGATCATCAACTTAACATCTTCAAACATTCAATCAGT